>BQKN01053471.1:0-23768 GCA_022839385.1 Asparagus kiusianus | reverse complement strand
GTGCCGAGCCATGCTAAGGGACCTATAGGCAATTTTATACGCCTACAGATACCCCCTCCAAAGTGTTCCAGCCTCATTCTTTTATAGAAGAGTCTGGAATACTTTGGATATGATTACCCCTACCCTTCGTCGGTGTAACGGGACCTGGAACGACTTTTGTTCTGTATTCCTTCACTCCTTCAGGCTATTCGGTGCTTTGTCGAATGCTTGTAAGGATTCCGGTGCTGCATTTATTGTCTGACCGTCGTCGGAATTTGAACTTGAAGTCGATTCCTGATTTTTCAATCTTTTAGCTTGTGCTCATTTGTTCGACGTACAACTAACCCTCGATTGTTGGCGTTGAGTCTTCCTTTGCGACGCGTTGTCCGGCGTCGTGTTATTGAGTTATCCTTAAGAATATTTTTAGAAAAATATTCTCCAGGAACTTCTCAATAAAAATAGGGAATAGTTTATACTCGTATACCTTATTGGAGTATTTCCGTGCTCAAAATAAGCTGAACCGGCTTGAAAATGAGTCAAAAAAGGCAGTAATTTGGCTCAAAAAATTTCTTCCGTTCCTTCCGAATGTGTGGGAGAGACAGGAATAAACCAAGGGTGGGACCCTCAGTTGATTTGAAGTCGTTTCGATGCTCAATTCAGTCCCTTTTGAACTGATTTGGACTGGTCCGGTTCGGTTCAACTTGGTCCGATCCGGTTCAACTTGGTTCACCTTATAAAAAGGGGTCCATTGTTTTCTTTTTCTCTTTTTTCTTCCTCCTCTCTAGGGCCGGCCCCCCTTGTCCCCTATTTTTCGAATTTCTTTTCCCTCGAGCGTCTTTTCTCCTCGAAACTTTGATAGTTGTCCCAGATCTAGGCTTTCTTTTGATCTTGGACTGAAAAATCACTCGAAAAACCATTTTTTTTTAAAATTCCTCTCAGGCCCCTCGAGCACGTGGTGAAAGTTTCCTAAAAGGTCTCATCTTTATTGGATCTCGAGCCTTTCTTCAGGTAAATCCTCTACAATTTTGATCTTTTTCATGCTCAATTTAATTTATGCATTTGTGGGATCATATGTGAGGGTTGAGGGTGTGATTTGACGCCTCGAGCTTCTCTTTCAGGGGGGTAGATCTGATAAAAAGTGATCTTTTTTTTTAGATCTGACCTCTTAATTTATTTTACAGTTCGTCATGTCGCGTGCTTCGAGAGGTCGTTCCCCTGCTATGTCGGCTGATGGCGCGCCTCCTTCCTATGCTGGTGAGCTATTTTTGGCAGTATTTAGAAATTTACAAATTAGTCCCTATTTTTTCTTAGAAATTTGCAAATTGGTCCTTTTTACCCCACGTTGTTCTCCTTGGTGAGGCAATCGGGAAGAGCCTTGATTCTCCTTGGTGAGGATCGACGCTTTTGGCATATTTGGGAATTTTGCAAATTAACCCCTCTTTTCTTGAAAATTTGCAAATTGGTCCATTTCACCCCACGTTGTTCTCCTTGGCGAGGCAATCGGGAAGAGCCTTGATTCTCCTTGGTGAGGATCGACGCTTCAAAGATATGTTTTGCTTGGTCAAAACCATATCTCAAAATTAAAGGGGTGATTTGACGCTACATTGCGCTTTATAAGGCAGGGATATGTTGTCGACATACCCTGTGTTATGATTGCACAATGTGGCCAAGTCGTCTCGCCCTTTATAAGGCAATGACTCTATCCTAGCTATTTGTAAGATGAGTTCGCTTTCCTTTTATAATCGAGACTAACCAGTGTTTAACTGTCTGTTTTGCAGTGGGGTACCCTTCTGGATCATTCTCATCCCACACAGTCTATGGGCGTCGTGGCGAGTATTACTCGACCTCCGACGATCCTTCTCCTATTCCAGCTACTCCTCAGTTTGCTTCGGGCACGTCGACTGAGATTGCCCAAGCGGTGAGGGAAGGTGGTCATCGAGCTATTCGCCAGCTGATCACAGATGTGCCTTTTGTGAAGGACGCCAGCTCTACTTAGCCTCTTCGGAAGAGCGATTTCCTATTTGGTGATTCTGTCGATGACCCAGAAGCCGTATTCATTGATGCTGAGCATTGGCTTCACAAGACCGACAATGGCTTCATATACTTGCCGGAGATTCCTCGACATCGCTCGTTGACTGAGCTGAGGCGTCAGGCCGTGACGCGGGAGATATCGTGGCGCTTGACGGAGGATCATGAGAGCGTCCATTGTGGTTACGTCACTCATCAGGCTGTTCCTGGCTCGAACAGGAGTCACATCACCGGATTACATCCCGGAGTGGTGGGATTAGATGCGCCGCCACGTAACGAGCTCCTCGCCACCGCTTCTACTTTGAGGAACCGTCTTGCCGCCCTAGGACGTGAGATGCCCGCGACGCGTCACAGGTTTTATGGTTGGGTCCATTCTCTGGACAAGTTTTGATGGACCCGTATGACGACGTATGTCTTGAGTCGATGGGGCGAAGAGTTGCATGCTTGTGGCTTATATGCAGCTATCCGTGCCACCATGTATGGCTTGCCGGTCAGCGCGAGGCACTTCTGCGCTTTGTTTGAGCTCTATAATCCAGACTCGAACACTTTTCTGACCCGACAAGGGGAGTTGGGTTTGGCCCTCCATGAGATGCACAGGATTTCTGGCTTGCCCATGGGACAGATGTTGTATCAGGAGTATTTCCCTTCTAGTCATGAGTTGAGTCAGCTGAAGGATCGCATGCCCGACCGTTATGAGACTCTGTGGGACCTTACTTGTCA
Source organism: Asparagus kiusianus (assembly GCA_022839385.1). Lineage (NCBI taxonomy): Eukaryota > Viridiplantae > Streptophyta > Magnoliopsida > Asparagales > Asparagaceae > Asparagus > Asparagus kiusianus. The sequence continues at coordinate 21,041 of BQKN01053471.1, read as the reverse complement.
CTACCACATTGCTTTGGCGCAGTCCGAGCCTTTAGCAAAGAGGACCAATGTATGTGTGAGTTTAAAGCAGTTTGCGAACTACTTGTTCAAGAATCTGGAGAGCAGTTCTGGCGAGGATATTTGTGAGTTGGCCCCACTCACTCCTTCAGAGGTGAACAGTCTACTGAAGAAGATTGACGCTCACTCCTACACCACTAGCAGTCCTGAGGGTAGCTTCCCTGCGAAGACCAGGTTCAGATCCTTCTTATGGCATGCGACCACACCGATTCGACCGATGACTCTTCTTGCCGGCTTTCTTGCTATCTGGTTGAAGAAGTGTGTGGTTCCATACCAGTCTGGCGACGCCTTGCCCTTGGAGGTACTCTATCCAGCAGTTCAGCTCGCTTACAAGAAAGAACTCTCACTTCTTCCGGTGATGGTGGCTAATATTCACCGAGGACTTCGACAGCTTTCCAGTGCCTTCACACGGAAGAAGACCGATTTGCCAGGTCAGATTCCCACTCTTACGGTGGAGCTTCCGTACGCTTATCTGATGGCCTGGTTCGTCCTCCACCGTTCGGATATGATGTCGGTGCCGAACGCCACAGACCACTCTGTTCCCCTGCTACAGTTGCTTGAGAATGGCAGGTGGGAGGGCCGCGGATTTTCTGATGTCAGACAGCAGCTGCAGGTCCACAAGTGTTGGGCATTCTCCACTTGTTTTCCGCAGTTCTCCGGCCGATACGGCGAGTGCTTGATAGATGATGAGAGGCCGAAAGAGTATCGGACTCACTTAGACATTGGCTGCTTCAATTGGCTGGTGAACATTAGGCCTGGCTATCTGACTTTCCGGGTAAGGGATCAGTGCTTCATAAAGCCATATCTACCCTGCCGATTCGCTCGCCAGTTTGGCTATGATCAGCTTTACGTCGGGAATCCTCGTCAGCAGCTTCGTACCCATAGTGGTTTAGTAGACGGTCTTCGTGCGTGGTTGTGGACCGTGACCGGCTGCACTGATGCCAAATTCAGTCTCCCGAGTATTGATCGGCAGTTGAACCTTACCTTCTTAAGCTGCAAATGGTTGCTAGCAGCGAACAAGACTGTCCCCGTGAAGCCGATTGCAGAGATAGAGGCTGAGGAGGCTTCTCAGATTGATTCCCTTAGGATTCGGGAGAACGTTCGGGCACAGAGGACGCGAAACAAGACTCGTCGGCTTGATGAAGAGGGACAGAGGACCTTTCATTCTGCAGACGAGGTTTCAGGCGGAGACCCTGAAAATTATGAAGACTCTTCCGAGCGAGGTTTGCGACTCATCTTCTCATTCTATCTTCCAAGAATATTGAAACTGATTATGGTTTGATGTTTCAGGGACCACAGTTGATCAGGATGAAGAGTTCCGTCCTCCTCCCCAGGCGAGACCTTCGATTCCCATTGCTAGGCGGAAGAGATTGGCCCGTAAGCCGCGTGCAGCTTCTCGAGCATCCGATATGGACCTGGCTGGTGACGATCCTGCTAGTGACGAAGGTAACGTCTACCCTGTGAACCATTCTCTTGGTTATTCAGAACATTGACTCATGCTTTTCCATCTTTATATAGGAGTGCGTGGAGAGAGAGAGATGAGTCCCGATCCTATTCCCGTATCTCCCGATGAGTCTGACCCACTACCCCCTGTAGAGAGGCCTACAGGGGTTGCTGACATTAGAGAGGAGGTCAATGTAGGACCTGATTTCGTGAATCAAGGTACATCTAACACTGACAACGTATTTCTTTAGATAACACACAAATGAATTTATGTATCCTCTAACTGTCCTCTACTTCTTGCTCCTTCAGATAACTTGCAGGAGACGAATCTTGGAAATGAAGAGGTTAATGCACCCGTGAAAGGTAGCTCATTTCCATTAGTTGTAGTCTCTTCATTTCTTTTGGCACTTATATTCTTTTATGTCAGATTTCTCCATCGATGATTTTGACGAGAGAAGCCTATTTGCGGACACTCCTATGATGCACTACATATATAGCTCTCCTCAGATTGATGATCAGTTACCTGGGGATATGTTTTCTGAGTCCACCTTCACTAACAATCCCGAGGATGGTTCTTTTGAAGGTATATGCCTCTTTCTGAGTCGATTATAGGACTAGCCAATTTTGACTAATACAGCTATAATGTAACGCCTTTGCGAATTTTGAATTTGACAGGAGCTTTTGTTGAGAGAGACCCTGTTGGGCCGGCTGCGAGACCAACTGCACCAGTTGATGCATCCACAGCGGTTACATCTTCACCACCCCCAGCGGCTCAAGGGGAAGAAGGTATAAGTCAACTCATTGAAGAGTGCTATTCCTTTTTCTTATTAAGACTTTTGACGGACTTCTCCCTTTTTTTGTGTAGGGCGTTCTTCTCGTCTTCATGTCCTGGTGAAGGAGCTATTATCCGACGATGATCCCGACAAGGTCGTCATCTGCATAGAAGTTCGCTCCTTCTCCTTTGTGAATGCTATGATTGGCAAGCTCTTCCACGGCGGACTTTCACTTCACCAGTTTAAACCTCTCCTGAATTCCAGAGTTAATTTGATAAAGGAAGCAGGATATCCAAATTTAGCGAAGACTATAGTTGACGATCTCGACTGTCTAGAGCATGAGCTTCAGATGTTTCATGAGCTTCGAGATACCGGCGCCTCTTCATTTATTGCTGCTGAGCTAGAGACCCGTTTACAGTCACTGCGCGAGACTCAGGTTCTTGCTAGTCTTGAGGTTCAGGTGCAGCGAGACCGAGTGGATCGAGTTGAGACTGGTCTTGCTACTAGATTATCTTCACTTGCCGAGCTCGATTCTTCTCTTATCTCTTGTGAAACCAAGATAGACCGGCTTGAAAGAGAACTCCGCGAAGAAAAGGAAACTTTGAGCATTCTTCAGATGACGAGAGTACAGGACCAGCAGACCTGCACTGCTTTATCTGACGAGCTGACATCCTTAAAGCAGGAGCTGGTCGAGACAGAGGAGACTGCTGCGAAGACCTCTGCCGCTACCGAGGAGTCCATTAGAGCTGAGCTTAGTCAAGCTTATGATGATAAGCTGTCTAAGCTCAGCCAGGAGATTTTTAACCACGGGCTTGATGTATGATTTTGTTTGCTGTGTACTTTGACTTTTGACTCTCTCAGTGACACTGGTTTTCATCTTTATTTTTATTATGATTCGTCATTCCGTTTGAAATGTTAACCATAATACTCATAGGATTTTTGGCAAACCCTCAGCCATTAACGGGTTTGATGAGCCTTTACCGACTACCGTTTGAGTCGGGCTAGCATGCGAATTGTTTAAATCCGCTCGCATGTAACGTTGCGCTCAGAGATTGAATTCTCCGAGACTTCGTGCTATGATGTCGAATACATAGACTTCGCCATTGTTACGGGAATAGGCTACCCGGCGACACGTGTTAGGTGTTGACTTTAGGATTTTTGGCTAACCCCCAGCCTTCAACGGATTTGATTAGCCTTTACCGACTACCGTTTGAGTCGGGCTAGCATGCGGATTGTTTAAATCCGTTCCGCACATGACGTTAAGCTAAAAGAGTTAACTCTTTTAGTACTACGACATTGAATACGTAGACTTCGTCTTTCTCCTGTGAAAAGACTAAACAGCAACGTGTATGAGACGTTGACTTAGGATTTTTGGCAAATCCTCAGCCTTCAACGGATTTGATGTGCTCTTACCGACTACCGTTTGAGTCGGGCTTACATGCGGATTGTTTTAATCCGTTCCGCATGTGACGTTGCGCTAAAGGAATGAACTCCCTTAGACTTTGTGCTACAACTTTGAATATGTAGACTTTACCATTGTTATGGGAATAGCCTACCCAGCAACGTGTTTTAGACGTTGGCTTATCCCTACTTAGGCTTTGGGATAAAGGTCCTCAGAGTCAGGTTCTGGTATCCTTTTCTACGGATAAAGATCAAACCGGCGACGCGTGTTAGGCGTCGACATATCCTTTCTTAGGATTCAGGATAAAATTCCCCATGCGTGTGAGGCATGGATTTCGGTGTTATTAATAACAACCTGGCACAATGTTGAATATGTGGACGAGCGTTCTTTTCAACGGTTAAGAACTAACCGGCGGCGCGTGTTAGGCGCGGACTTATCCTTGCTTAGGTTTCAGGATAAAATACCCCAGAATCGAACTCTGGTGTCTTTTTCTACGGAGAAAGACTAAACCGGCAGCGCGTGTTAGGCGCAGACTTATCCCTGCTTAGGATTCGGGATAAACTTCCTAGGATGAATCCTAAATTGATAAATTTCGGAAAAAGAGTTGGTGTGGGAAGGAAGAATTTTATATTCTATTCCCTGAACAAGGAAGGAAGAATTTTATATTCTATTCCTTGTTTCTGGAAAGGAAGAATTTTATATTCTATTTCCAGTGCAAGAAGGAAACTAGAAGTGGGATCTCCACTCCGAGAATCCGGAAGATCTAGATAAACTTACCTTTTATAGGATTGGTTATCTGATCGAAAGATGAGTTCTTCGTTTATCGAAGTAAAATTTCTACTTCGGTTATAACCATGAGAAGGTTTAACCAGAGAGAAAGGAAAGGGAGTTCTTTCGTTTATCGAAAGGGGACTCCAAATCAAGAGTGGACCTTTTTGGTGGACTCACTATCAATTGAAATTGATCGGTGAGGGATTTTGGAGGAAAAAGAATTATTTTGGGTTATCCTCTAGAATATTAAATATAATATTCTTCAAGGAACTTCCCGATAAATGAGTTATCCTGGATGTACTAGGGATAGTACTTTTTCAAAAACTTCCCATTTATTGGCATTAATTGCCTGACACCCTCTAAAAAGATGAGGCGGTAAGCACCGTTTGAATAGACTGTGTTTATTACGAACGGTCCTTCCCACTTAGGTTCGAATTTACCTTTCTTCTTGGAGGTGAGGATTATTGGTCGGCGAGCAGCGAGGACCAGATCTCCTTCCTTGAAGCTTCTTTGGCGGACCCTTTTGTCAAAAGCCCTGGATATCCTAACCTGGTAGAACTCGATGTGTTGTTGAGCTTCCAAACGCTTTTCGTCCAGCCTTTCGAGTTCCTCAAGACGTTTTTGGTGATGTTCTTCGGTCGTCATCTCCGTTGCGAGAGCGATCCGAAGGGAGGGGATTTGAATCTCTAACGGTAGCACAGCCTCGCATCCGTATACCAGAGAATACGGGATGGCTCCCGTGGGTGTGCGTATAGTGGTGCGATAAGCCCATAGCGCTTCGCCGAGTTTATCGTCCCAATCTCGCTTGTTCGTCTTCACGAGTTTTGACAAGATCTTGATGATCGTCTTGTTGAAAGCCTCAGCTAATCCATTCGCAGCGGGATAATAAGCTGTTGACGAAACATCTTGAATCTTGAACTTGTCACAGAACCTGATAAAAGCATTGCTTATGAATTACGGACCGTTGTCATGAATGATCCGCCTCGGCACGCCGTGTCGGTATATGACATGATGTTTGATGAAGTTGATGACATTGTTCGTCTTCACTTCTTTAAGTGGAATGGCTTCAGCCCACTTTGAAAAGTAGTCGGTGATAGCAAGAATAAATCGATCACCTTTGACTGAAGGAGGAAAGATAGGACCGACAATATCCATACCCCATGTCTCGAATGGCCAAGACGTGGTTGATGTGTGTAATCGCTCCGGAGGTTGGTGCATATAATTTGCATGCACTTGACAAGCATGACATTCTCGGGCGTACTCGATCGCGTCACGAACCATTGTTGGCCAGAAATATCCTATTCTTCTGATTCGATCATACAGCTTGGGACCAGGCTGATGCGCACCGCATTCTCCTTCATGTGCTTCCTTAAGAACTTCTTTTGCTTCTTCGTTCGAAAGGCATCGGAGAAGCAAATCATCATACCCCCGGCGATATAGCGTATGGGTCTCGGTATTGTAAAAGAACCACGGAGCTCTTCGGCGAATAGATTCTTTTTCTTTTGCGTCCTCCGGCAGAATGCCATATTGGATGTAGTCAATGATGGGAAAGCGTCAATCTCGGGACTCAGACCCGATTTGGGTTGAGTTCACCTCTTTGGCGTTTTCGTTTCTATCATCCTCCTCTTTAATATCCATATCGTATATGGGTACGCAGAGTTGGTGTGATCTTACTGTGACTAGCAGTTCAGTTTCGGGCGGTTGCCCGAGCGATACTGCTAGTGCTGCCAGTGCATCCGCATAAGCATTCTGAAGACGCGGGATGTATTCGATATAGAATTCTTCAAAAGAATCTGTCATTCTGACGGCTTCCTGGTGGTACGGAATCAGATCTGGGTTCCTGACTTCATACTCTCCACGAACTTGGTTGACGATCAATTGAGAATCCCCAAAAGCTTCGAGATATTCGACCCCCAGCTCCTTGGCGAAACTAAGTCCAATGATGAGCGCATTGTACTCGGCTACGTTGTTGGAACACGGGCTTGTCAGCGAATAAGCTCGAGGCATCACGTGCTTCCCTGGGGAAACTAAGACAACTCCAAGCCAGGAGGAGACTCTAGAACATCCAGGGATTACTGCCTTATTGACTGCTCTCGAAGCACCATCAAAGTATAACTGCCATACTTGTTGGTGTGACGTGGTATTAACCTCGTGGGTTTCATCTGGCAAGTCATCGAATACTTCAACTGCGTCTGTTGTCGGGTTTGCCGCCAAAAGATCACAAATCGCTTGTCCTTTGACCGACTTCTGTTGTTTGAAGTGCAGATCATACTGAGACAAGAGAAGGGCCCACTTCGCTAACCGCCAATTCATCGAACCCGGTTGAGTCATGAACACCCGTACCGGATTAACATTAGCAATGACGTAAATCGTCTGGCCAACCAAGTAATGTCGCATCTTCTGTACTGCAAATACCAATGCGAGACATTCTTTCTCGATCATCGGATATCGAGACTCGGCGCCTATCAAGGTCCGACTTAGATAATAGACTGCCTGTTCGTGACCATTATCATCGTCTTGTGCTAACAAAGCACTGACCGAATGGTTCATCGCCTTGATGTAGATCAAGAACGGTTTACCCGATTTTGGTGCAACAAGAACAGGGGGATTCATCAGATATGCCTTGATATCCTCGAATGCTTTTTGGCAAGCATCGTCCCAAATAAATGACACGCCTTTCTTGTTTAGCTTAGAAAACGGTTGGCATTTCCCAGAAAGATTTGAGATGAACCACCGGATGTAAGCTAAACGCCCTTGCAATCCTCTGAGTTCTCTTAGATTTCTCGGGGGTTACAATTCATTTATTGCCTTTACCTTGTCTGGGTCGATGTGTATACCCTTCGTGGTGACGACGAATCCAAGGAATTTTCCGCTGGACATTCCGAGGAAGGATTTGGTGGGATTCATCTTCAATTGATGACTCCGCATGAGATCAAACATTGTTCTCAAATCTTTGATGTGATCTTCTTTGTTGCGGCTTTTTACCACCAAATCATCAACGTAGCATTCGACTGTTTTCCTGAGGTGTTTCTGGAAAATCTTAGTCATCGCTCGTTGATATGTGGCACCTGCATTCTTCAGACCGAATGGCATTACCGTGTAGCAGAAGACACCGAGGGGTGTTCTGAATGCTGTATGCTTCTCATCGTCTGGGTGCATCTTGATTTGATTATACCCCGAAAAGCCGTCCATGAAGGACATTCTCTCGAATCCGCATGTATTGTCGATAATGACATCCGTGATCGGGAGAGGAAAATCGTCTTTTGGACATGCTTCATTCAGGTTCCTGAAGTCGATGCAAATCCTGATTTTGCCATTCTTCTTCATGACAGGAACGATGTTAGCTAACCAGTCTGGATGTTGTTCCTCTCGGATAAATCCTGAGTCGATCAACTTCTTAACCTCTGCCTCGATGGCTTCCATAATCTGCGGACGAAACCGTCTTTGCTGTTGCTTGACAGGTTTGGCGTCCGGCTTGATGTCGAGGCGATGCATCGCCACATTGGGGTCGAGCCCTGACATGTCTTCGTAGTTCCAGGCGAAGACGTCAATATATTCCCTGATAAGAGCAATTAATTCCTCCTTTTCATCTGGGGGAAGACTACCGCTGATAAATATGGGCTTTGGATTGGCCTCATCGCCCATATTAATTTGGACTACTTCGTCTTCGGTGGGTGGCTCCCTCTGTTCGAACCTATCACCATATTGCATGTTTAGGTGATAAACCCATGGATCCTCCCACGTTGGCATTTGATCATCGTCCTCCATCGTAGACGATCAGCTGTAGTCATGTTCGACATCAAGGTCTTGAACATTTCTCCCAAACTTGTGTCGAAATCCTCAGCTGAAGAGTCTGGCAAGTACCCATCCTTAGCTTTGTTAGCAATTTGATCGATGATTTGCCAACCACATTCGTCATCTGATGAGACATAGCCTAAGCCTCTCTTGTGACGGTAATAATTATCCGGTTTCCCTTTTGGGACATATACCGCTTTGACTGGGACACGGGAACCTCGATCGAAGTATAAACCTTCTCCGAGTGTAAAGTCGTACCCTTGTTTTTCCATGAGCGTACGCGCTTCCGGGCTATACTTAGATAAGTGCAGACCAGATTTGTCGTCGTCTTCATCTTCTCTTAGGAAATGATCTGGCAACGGAAGACTTTCTCCTTTACCGTAGATCACTTCTTTTTGTCCTCCTGTTTTGGCAGGAATAATCTGAGTTGTTCCGAAAGAATGCTGGAGACGCTTCTTCGTTACATAAGATGGTCGGAGCGGTATACATAATTCGAGATTATCGTATAATCCCTTTATCGCATCATCAAGAGACAAAGAGTACTCTAAACCATGATTTATTTCAATATCGGCAAGTTGCCAGTTACAACCGCCATCTGACGACTGTTCGTCGTCAAGATTGATTACAAAGGGTACAATGTCATTTAAAACAAAACCGCCATTGTAATCGAATCCGGCTTCGGAATCAGCTTCTTCTCCGCTGTCCGTGCCCTGGATCGATGGTTCCGTATCGGATTCATTACCATAAATGAGAGAATCTGTGAAGTAATTCTCATACCCTTTGAATGGTTGCTTATCCGCGACCACCGTCCTAACCCTTCCATCAGTGTCGACATATTTTAGACACTGATGTAAGGTGGAGGGAACTATAACATTACTATGGATCCAAGGCCGACCCAATAGTAAGTTATAGGATGTCTCAGCATCAATCACGTAGCACGTGACCTCCGTTTTCAGATCGTCCATCTGGCACTTTATCCGGATTTTCCCCAAAGGTCTTGACCCGCTGGTGTTGAATCCGTAAATGACTGTGCACGTAGATGCCAACTTGCTGACTGGAATGCCAAGGTTGTGCATTAGGCGAAGTGGCATAATACTCACAGCGAAACCCGGATCCACTTGGATTCGGTTGACCTCGCTGGAGCCAATGTACCCGACGAAGTACAAGGGCCGATCATGATTTGAATTCTTCGTCTGCATGTCCTCTTTGGTGAAGGTGATGCAGGGAAGATTCTTGGCCGCCACATTACACTGTTGAGCTAACATTTCCAGTTCTTCGGGAGCTGGTTTGATCCTGGTGAGGAATGCCTTCGAATCGGCCAAGGCTTCTTGCAAGGCTTCTCTAGTTTCCTTGGACAATCGGAGCAACTCGTACAGCGTTATCCGCGCTGGAATATTGGCTAGCTGAGCCATGATGTCGAAGACACGCGGATTTTTTAAACTCTCCGGTTTGTCCTTTCCAATCGGACGACTGAAACGAGGCTGCTTCGGATTCTGAACCTCCTCGGGCCCCTTTTCTTTCTGTTTGTCAACCGGCTGTCGTCGAGCATCTTCAACCGGTTTGGGAACTGTAATCACCCCCAGTTCTGTGAGAGTCTTGGCTGATCCCCGTTTTGTCATCCCCTGTTCAGCTATTTGATTCCCAGGAGATGGATATTTGAAGTGGTATTCATTTCCACTCCGGGTCGCAAAGACCTCCTGTTCCTCGTCGGAAAACGGAAAAGCGGTGATCCTTTCATCGTCTTCACCCGGGATGGCAGAAACTCCATAGCAAGACTTCCCTTCCCCCTTCGAGTTCTTCTTTGATGACGATCCGGCTCATTGTTCATCCTCAATCAGGTCGGGGTGAACCCAAAGGATTTCGCCGTTCGGGGCCGTGTGTGGCACGAGTCCCTTTTGACGCTGTCCGTGCGGGTCGTCATTCACCGTCTTCATCCCGACTTTGGTGACGCGCTTCGGCTCAAACCAAGCTGTAGGCACTGATCCGAAGCTGATTGACACCGCATTTGCTCCCACATTCTTGGCCGGTTTCGAAGTTATGACTCCTACATCGATCAACGCTTGGATCTTGTCCTTGAGGTGGTAGCAAGACTTCGTTGGGTGGTGGACCGCTCTGTGGTACGCGCAGTATTTCGGGTCCGTCACCTTAGTGGCTCCTTCATGATCCACGATCGCCGGCAACTGGATTTTGTTGTTCTCCAACAAGTACTTGAAGATGCTGGGGACTTCATCATCCTTGAAGGAGTAGACTTTGGGAAACCTCGGTTCCGAAGACTTTTGCTTCTGAGACCGTTGCTGCCAATGCGGCTGCGATTGTTGTGGCGCTCGCTGCTGCTGCTGTTGCTGAGGTTGCAATTGGAAAGTTTGGTTAGCATCAACGGCATTAGCATGAGTTTTACCTTTCCCTTTCTGGTTGAAGTTCTGCTTCGGAGGATTTGTTACCGGTTAGCCTCTCTCCGCCTTCTTTCTCCTGAGGAACCGCTCAGCTTGCTCCCCTCGGACTTTCAAATCCTTCCAGGTCTTAGATGGTGCGGTGTCCATTGCTTCCAACACATCCAGCGAAAGGTTGTTGTGGCAGGTCTGGAGGATGAATTCCTCGATGATTGGGTCCCGATAATTCATCGCCTTGTTCCGGAACCTTTTGACGAAGGTGTCGACTAGCTCCACGTCCTTCTGCTTCTCATCGAGCAACGATCCGATAGAGATTTCGGTGTCGTCGTCGAAGAAATTCACGAGGAACTTAGTCTCCATGTCATCCCAGCTGTTTATGCTTCCTGGCTTGAGGCGACGATACCAATCGAAGGCAGCTCCGCGAAGAGTGCCGACGAATGACCGCACCATCAGAGGCTCATTACCAGAGATGACTCCCAAGTGCAATTTAAAATAAATCAAATGCTGAGTAGGTGAACCCATCCCATTAAATGGCGTAAAGTTAATTAGACTAAACTTTGCCGGATATGGGATTGATTCCCACTCTTTTGGGTACGGACAAGGAATACCCGTCTTTTTTGTCTCTTGAGCGGAAATCAACGTATTAATTTTGCTCTCGAGATTTTTGATCTTTAGGCTTTCACCTGTGTCTTCACTGGTATTCTCGTTACCACCCCCTGTATTGATGGGAGGGTTGTTAGCATTGCGAACTTCATTTGTGTCCTCATCTTCCAGGTTGTTCTGGTTAGGACGACTTGGTTCGCCTTGTTAGATCCTCAATGCTTGAATCTGCTGGTCATGCATCTCTCTCATGTTCTGCATAGCCATTTGCATCTCGAACCTAAGGCTCTCTTGTTGTTTGGCCAGGGCATCTTCGAGCATCTTGGCCACCTGTTCCGCGCTTATCATAAACGACTCGCGGGGTTGTCCTTCACTGGACACTGTATTATCAGACGCCACTGCTGAGCCGACATCTGATTCTTCATCTCCCGAAGGTACTCTTGTTCGGACTCTACCATACGTCGCGCGAATGATAGCCCCGGATTGTAGACGAGTTACACGTCGGGGTATTTCTGGAACCGCCTCGGGGTTATCCTGAGGTGATGTTCCTGTGCTGGTCATATTTGCGGTGACCCTTGAATGCTCACCATCTTCGACCATCGCACTTCTTTGTTGGAAACGCCTATGTCTTGGTTTTGGCGTTCCATTGCTGAGTCTCTCGAACACAGAAACTCTCTTGGGAACTGTCTTGACACAGTTGCATTCCGACAATACCGCCCGAATGAGCTTCGAGCAAGGACACTGAGTCTCGAACCTTCGAGGGCTCCTTTTTCTGGATTTACTCGTACCCCCGGCACGATAGTACAGCTCGTCCGTTTGAAGGTCGGAGCAACCTATTGTGTGTTGGCACGATCTCTCAGGTATAACGTTGTCATCGTCAGATGACAACGTTTCCTTCTGAGGATGAATTGTCTTCTTCGGACCATCCAGAGTCACACGCCTTGAAACTCGCCTTTGTGGGCGTGAATCTTCAGCGGGCTCTTGCACTTCGATGCGCAGGGTTGTGCGCAGGGTTGTGCGCTTGGGTGCTACGATCTTCTCTAAGTGTTGAGTGTTGCGACGACCCCCAGCATGTTGCATTGGTTGGGACTTCTTCATTGGCCCCAAGCGTTCCTGGACTGGAGCTTTACCTCGTTCCTTCGGAAGTGGGCCGAGGCGCTCCAAAACAGACTTTCTCTTCTGGGATGGTCCTGTGAGATCTCCCGGAGCAGTTGCGGTAATCACCGGCGATTTGAGTTGATTCGCCGGCGGTTGAATCTTCGAGAGGCTGCGGTTGTCGCTCCTTGGTCTGAACCGTTGCTTCAGACTTTGGCCTCCAAACCTTGCGGGTTGGTGGCGGTTTTTTGACCACCTCCTTTTGCAGCTTCCGATGGGCTTCCTCAGCTTTGGCTCGTGCTTGCGCGGATAGCGCGCGGCGCTTGCGGATGCGCTCCTCCAGTGTCGAGCGGTTCTGTTTGACACGGACCCACTCCATTATCGATGGTTTGGAGGAACCACCCTTCACTTGCTGTTGAGGCTGTTTGCCTCGTTTGTTCTTCAGATCCGCATGGTAGCGGACCCCGTCAACGGACTCCATGGCCTTGGCGAATTGCTTCGCGAGGCGTTGACGCTGTCTCTGGCGGGCTCTCTTGGAGAGAGTCACCACGCCTTCAATGGCGGATTTGACCTTCTTTGAGGTCGGTAGGGCCTCATTCAACGCAGCTTCGGCGTCGATTGGGGTGAGGTCGTCGTTAGTGGCTTCAACTTCATCGCACCAACGGACTTTTCTCCTGGAGGAGAACTTCTGGAACTTCTTGGACTTGGGGGAGGAGGTAGATCCAGACGAGGACACGTACTCCTCGTACTTCTGTTGGTCGAATTCATACTCGACCTCCTCCACGACCGGGATCGAGATCCGCGGCTGCGACACTCCGATCTCGGCAGCGAGATCGGTGGCTCCCACTGTGGTCGCCAGATTGTTCGCGGGAAAAATCAAACTCTTCTTCATTGACGATGTCATTGCTATCTTAGTTAACAACTTTTTGCGTTTACAAAGATCCGGTCTTTTTATAAGAGCCGGTTACAATGAAAATCAAAGAAAACAAAGAAAAATTACAACTTTCCTTATTTAACGAACAGATCGCGAGCTCCTGTTATACGGTCACTCGCTTTGTGGGTTGTTTGCCTGTGTCGGGGTTGTTTGCCGTGGACCACCGCGCAATCTCGATCCGAACAGATCTACGTGGTATAGCGGGTATTATCCCACCAAGGAGATAATAGCCGGGAGGGATCGTTTCACCAAGGAAACGACCGCTCGAATCTCGAGATCTAAGAACCAAGCTTAGATCCGGAGTAGAACTACGTAGATCTGAGGATTAGATCCCTTCGAACTCCTGCCTTGTTTGGTGCGGGTGCTCGCCAAGAATCGAATCCGAGTGTCCAAGTCTTCAAGCATTCACAATTCCGAGTTGAGGTGACAATCCGGCAGAGTTTCGGCTCTTCAGAAGTTCAGAAAAAAGTCCTCCCAAATGAACAACCACCCCCCCTATTTATAGCCTCCCTGAACTGTGCATTTGTGCACAAGAGAGAGGGGGGGAGTCGGGCCACCTCAGGGTGGCTCGGCTTGGGCCGAGCCACCCGGGTTGGTTCGGTTTGGGCCGAGTCCCCCGGGTGTGTTCCGTTTCGTCGTTTTCCCGTCTTTCGGTTATGTCCGTGATTTGGTTGTTCGTTTGATTTGTTCGGGTCTTGATTTGATAGCCCGAGTCTTCATTTGGCAGTAAATCTGCCTCGGTGTTTGAGTTCAAGTCCGTTTTGGTGTTGGACGACTCGTTAACTTTCTGAACCGTTGGATTGGTTCCACACGCGAACGTATTCCGTTGCTTACGTGCCTCATCGCCTCGTCGCTCGAACGTCCGTTGATTTGTCGAATCATCGTGCCGAGCCATGCTAAGGGACCTATAGGCAATTTTATACGCCTACAACAACCACACAGAATAAAGCTAATCTGATGCGACAATTAGTCAATTTGAAGTATAAAGACGGGAGCAGTGTATCGGAACACATGAGCGAGTTCCAAGGCATCGTAGATCAGCTCAACTCTATGAAAATGACCGTAGACGACGAGTTACAAGCACTATTGATGTTGAGTTCTCTACCAAAAAGTTGAGACACTCTAGTTGTGTCAGTTAGTAACTCTGCTCCTGACGGAAAGCTTACCATGGACATGGTAAAAGACAGAATGTTGAACGAAGAGTCCCGACGAAAAGAAGAAGGATATGCTCCTAAAAATGAAGCGCTTGTTACAGAAAGACAAGGCAAGCAAGAATGGAGAGGAAGAAGCAAAAGTAAAATTCCCCGTAACCAAAATCAAAGAGGACGGTCGAAGTCCGGATCGAGGCATGACAAGAAGTGACATCATTGCGGCAAGCCAGGACACTTTATTCGAGAATGTTGAAAGTTAAAGACAGAAAAATCCAGAAATCAAAAATCAGAAACCCGAACAAATGACACTATAACTGTCACCGAAGAAGTTGTCATTGTTCGAGATGCTGATTATGTCAATCTTGCATGTCAAGACTCCACATGGGTAGTTGACTCAGGTGCTTCCTACCATGTCACCTCAAGATGGGATTTCTTCTCAACCTACACTCAAGGTGATTTTGGACAAGTCAGGATGGGAAATGATAATGCATCCAAAATTATCGGCATCGGTAAGGTTTATTTAGAAACTAACCTTGGATGCAGGTTACTTTTGAAAGAAGTGAGACATGTTCTTAATATCCGCCTCAATCTGATCTCCACCAGAATGTTTGATGAGTCGATGACGATTGCTACAATAATTATTTTGGTGAAGGAAAATGGAAGCTTACCAAAGGCAACCTGGTAGTTGTTTGGAGTAAAATTCATGGGTTCTCAATGTGAGATTTGTATTAATTTGAATGTGTTATTACAAATCCTTTTAGGAAATACAGAAAGAATACAACAGAAGCGAAGGGTCGGCCCTTCTTGTTTAATGCGGGTTCTTTCGGTAGCGGTAGGATGCCTCCCTCGAATGCTTGCGTCGAGCTTGCTTCCCTTGGACGATATGATCGACGTTGCGGTTTGAAGCTTCAATGTCTGTAGAAGCTTCGGTTGTGATCGAGTTCAGGAGCTAGGATATCGAAGTCCAAATGTCTAGAAAGATGATCTCTCAATTAGCCAACCAGCCTCCAACCTTCACTGACCAACCAATGCCGAACCATTTTAACGTTGGCCAAAGGGACCTTCTTATAGGCCAAGCAAGGCGTGGGTCTTTTCTTAATTCGTGGGATTTGACTGCTATGAGGCGGGGGCCATGCTTGATTATGGCCTAAGTGTGAGTAGGCGGGCTTCCTCTCACAGGCAAAGGATCAGGTGAGAGCATTTGTAGGCAAGCTCCATGACTAGGCGTGGGATGTGACTATTGAAGAGAGGCCCATGTCGCACCTCATCATAGCCTAGGATGTAGAATATGTGAGCTTATTTTCATAGGCAAGTGGCCAGGCGGGCGAGCTCAAGGGCTTTCAGTCGAGCTCTTGTGGGACGTGACCGCTTGGGGGCCGCCAGCCGCCTAAACTTGTAGGCATTGATGCTTGTGCATAGGGCATGGTTGATCCCTCAACTTGTAGGATATGACCATGATGTGACTATCCTTATGTCTCAAGTGTCTTGGCGGGTCCGCTAGGTCAGCTGGCTAGCCCTTAGCCTACGCGAGAGATGATCCAAACGGACCTATTCTCATAGGCAAGTGGCTAGGCGGGCGAGCTCAATGGCCTTCAGGCGAGCTCTTGCGGGACGTGACCGCTTAGGGGCCCGCCATCCGCTTCAACTTGTAGGCATTGATGCCTGTGCATAGGGCATGGTTGATCCTTCTTAGGTAATTTTTACTGTCTACAAGACTCCCTTCAAAGCTTTCAGACCAAAATGTGGCTGAATGAGGTCTGGAATACTTTGAATAGAGGTATGCGTGCTTTGTGTCATCGTCAGGCGGGCTCTAGAATCGAGGCGTCGTTAGGCGAACTCAAGAAGTCGAGCGACCTTAAGGCCCTGGCGGGCTCTGGAATCGAGGTGAGTTTTGGCTTTGTTAGGTGGGTTGGACTTCACCTAGGCTCGGTTAATGCCAGCGCCCCCCCCCCCTCTTTGTTGGGCTCAAGAAAGCCTAGAATAGGCTAGGCTAGGCTTTGGTGTTAACATGATAGACATGTCCAATCGATTTTTTTGGATGGGATGAATTTGTCATGAGAAAGCCTCCTTGCCCCTGTGTTCCCCCTCCCCTCTCTTTGTTGGGCTCAAGAAAGCTTAGAATAAGCTAGGCTAGGTGTTGACATGATAGGGACATGGGAAATCAATTTTTGATGTCATGAGGATGTTCACTTGGTTCCTGCATGCTCCTCCTCTCTTTGTTGGGCTGAAGAAGAGCCTAGGATAGGCTAGGCTTTGATGTTGACATGGTAAGGACATGGGAAATCAATTTTTGATGTCATGAGGATGTTCCCTTGGTTCCTGCATGCTCCCCCTCTTTGTTGGGCTGAAGAAGGGCCTAGGATAGGCTAGGCTTTGATGTTGACATGGTAGAGACATGAGAAATCAATTTTTGATGGGATGTGTCCTGAGGATGGCTCCTTGCTCCACGTTCCTCCCCTTAGCCTTTATCCTCAGCTCTTTGTCCATAAAGTCATGGGGCCTTTGCTTTTGACTCTTTACACCCTTTTAGAGTTCTCAAATCCTAACTAAGTCCTTCTTCAAGCTTTGAATTGCCATGGCGCCCAAGAAAGTTGCTTCTGAGGAGAAAACTTCCTCCTCCACTACTGTCGTTGCTGCCGCCGACGTTGCTCGGGCTCACCTCGGTAAGTCTACTAATTCCGCATATATAGGCTTCTTTCCGCTCGGGCGGGGTTCGGCGAATTTTCTCGTCGGTCTTGGCCGTCGAACGAGCTCGGACTTGTAGGCGAACTCTTTGCTTTCGGGCGAGTTCTGCTTACCGACAAGCTCTTTTGGCGGGTTTCGACCTTGTGTGAGCTCGAGTCCCTTGATCGTCAGGCGGGGTTTTGCCTTCGGGCGAGCTTGAGCTCCTCCAAATTTAAGCGGGCTTTGCCTTCGAGCGAGCTTGAGCTCCTCCAAGTTTAGGCGGGCTTTGCCTTCGGGCGAGCTTGAGCCCCTCCAAGTTCAGGCGGGCTTTGCCTTCGGACGAGCTTAAGCTCCTCCAAGTTTAGGCGGGCTTTGCCTTCGGGCGAGCTTGAGCCCCTCAAGTTCAAGCGGGCTTTGCCTTCGGGCGAGCTTGAGCTCCTCCAAGTTTAGGCAGGCTTTGCCTTCGGGCGAGCTCTGCCCCCAAGCTTATGTGAACTCGAGTCTCCAAGTTCATGCGGGCTTGTTATCTCCGCCTGGGCAAAGGATCCGCCAGTTTGCGATACTTAAAAAAAAATTATCCTTTGAGCTGAAACTTATAATCCTCCTTTGCCTTATTTTACAGCTATTTTCTCCGATGAGGCCCTTCCTAGGGGTCGTGCCATCGGTCTTGCGGGAGGTACAGGCTTCGCGGCTCCTCTAATGTTCTGGCTTCTTGATCTGATACCCGTTTTCGATGTTGACAAGGCCACGGAGCTGAAGCGGAAGATATCCGAGGGGAACCATCTTATACTGCGAGAATTGACCACTACTGTCGCACTAGTAGACAGCCGACGCAAGGAGATGAAGAGGCCCGATTTCATGTTTGGTGAAGCCGTGGTGGATCCTCTGGTTATGCTATTTGGCGAAAGCAGGTGGCTTCGAAAATAAAGGAACAACAAAGTGAGAGCCTCAGATACAGAGAGTTTATCTAAGAGAGAAAAACAGAAAGCCTAGTTGTGAAGTTTTATCCATAAATATAAGTTGTGTTATTAGCTAATTTTGTGAGAGATCCACCTAAGGGTGAAGTGTGTAATTCCGTTATTATTATAGTGAAAGTTTTTTAAGTGGCCTACGGGTCCCATGGTTTTTATCTCTTTTGGAGGGTTTTTCACGCTAAAAATCTTTGGTGTTATTTTTATCTCATTTAGTTGGGAAAATTATCCTGGGATTTCTCAATCTTTCCCAACAAGAATTGGTGAAAATGGAATAAAAAATCAATAAATTCCGAATAAACCATCATTGATTACTAATTATCAAAGACCAAAAATAAAAAGATTGTCATTCCCACTTCCTTCTCTAAATGCAGATAAGTGTGAGAATAGAAATGAGCATTCTATTGCCCCATTTATTCCATTCCGTTACTTACTTAATTCCATTCTCACTTGGGTCAGTTCCCACGACCCAACGAGGTGTTTTAGTCTTTAAACTGGTTAGTTCACAAAGGAAACAGTCATTTGGCCCTCGGTATCTCCAGAATCTAATTGAATGACAACATTTTACAACACTTGTTACCATGACTTCAATTAGTTTGATGGGAAAGAACTTGTTTCATTGATGACAAAACCAACTTATAGAAAATAAGATGAATCACTAGTTCATATGGGTCACTACTGCTTGAGCACTTGGCTAGCTTCTATACTAAGGGGCTTTACATACTCTCAGTTTCTTACCTTCGTGACTTTCTAGCTATGTGGTATCATATCTTATGTACTACTATTGTAATATACTCAAACATCTAATACCAGATGGGGTAGAAGTTCGTACTCAATAATCATGGAGCTTGACTGCTAATATTGTCCAACCATAGATTCCCAGGAGAGCCTAAAAAATGTAACTCATGCCTAGGAGACCAACAATTTTGTGCACACTCCCATAACCCGGTCAAGCAAATTATTAAACATTTAAAGACAGGTCAAAGCCCAGCGCAAATCAATAAGACCTAACAGCAGCTTCAACCACCTAAAGATCAGAGAATGCTAAAATTCTAAAGACACCTTAGTAAGTGGCTTGATCCCTTTTATTAGACTTGCTTTAGAGAATCACTTAGTAAGTAGCTTGATCCCTTTCATTAGACTTGCTTTAGAGAATCATTTAACAAGGTTTAGTCAAGAAGTTAGTCATCAGATCTGGATTCAATGAATAGGAGGGAAGTTGATGTAGGACATCTAGAAGATTAGATTAGCTAGAATTTATATGATATGATTTTGAGATAATTGGTTAGGATTGG
This sequence comes from Asparagus kiusianus, assembly GCA_022839385.1. NCBI lineage: Eukaryota > Viridiplantae > Streptophyta > Magnoliopsida > Asparagales > Asparagaceae > Asparagus > Asparagus kiusianus. The sequence continues at coordinate 1,700 of BQKN01053471.1, read as the reverse complement.
ATCGGTTATTTAGTTAGACTAGTTGGGATGCACGTACGTTGCACGTGGTTAAATATTCTATTTGTTTCTGTTGAGCTTATATGTTTGCTATAACTTTATTGTGGAAAATAATTGTTTTATTGTTTAAATTTGTTTTATGAACATAAAAAAAATGAGAAACTTAATCAAAACAAAAAAACAACAAAAAGTATTATGAAGAATATTTTAGTGTTCACATATAAGAAAACATAAATTTAAAAATAAAATAAGCAGAAATAGTCTACAATATCCAAGTGAATCAGGGTTAATGATCGGTTGATAATTCCTAGTTGTTATTGTAGTCATCATCTCATAAATTGTTTTAATTGTCGCATACACGCAAACACACACAGACATGCATGTGGGTTTTTTTTATCGGTCCCTTATATCATTAGTATTTTGCTATTAGTCTCTCAAATCTTCATATTTTGATGTTAGCCCCTCAAAGTGCATAAATATGTTGATATGAGTTCCTATAGTTAATTGGTATTATAAATGATGGGGAACATTCTGTTATGTTTAACGTTTTTAAGGAAATTAATAATTATGCCCTCACTCCTAATACCCAAAACATACGTACCCATTAACTCAAAATAAATAAATAAATAAAAGGCTCAATCTGAATTCATTTCACAACTCATCTTCTCCCACGACCCAATAAAATGGTGAGCTCATCTTCTTTAACAGCTCTTTTATTTTTAGAGGCTATAAAAGCCTATTAGAACTCCTCTATTGAGAGAGAGAGAGAGAGAGAGAGAGAGAGAGAGAGAGAGAGAGAGGTAGCTAAAAATCCATGGTTAGTCTAAACCTAACCATGATTAAGAATTTTGGACCATAAACATAACATAGGAACTGATGTCTACATATTTTTACAACTTGAGGGATTAAAATCAAAATACTAATGATTTAAGAAGCTACTAAAAAATCGTGTATGTATTAATATAACGTATATATTTTATGAATAAATGGAATACATGTTTGCTCTTATTAGAAAAGTTATTCTGCAGATAATGATCATAAATGAGCTACAAATTTTAATATTGTTCATTCTTGGGCTTTACTCATCAAATTTCATGATATTTACTTGCTATTAACATTCATCTTATTTGACAAAAAATTTTAAAGTTCTAGGATTTTTTGTAAATTAATAAAATTTCAAGGGTCTTTTTGAAGTGTTACTGTGTTAGGATTATTTCTTCTACAAACTTTTTAAGTTCTTGTGTTTTATTAATTTAGCAAATTTTTTGTAAAGATTTAAAATGTTTGTAATTTTGCATATTTCTAAATTTTTTTAAAATCTAGGATTTTTCATAAATTTTGTAAAATCTAGGATTTTCTTACAAATTTTTTAATATTTTAAAGTCTTTTGGGTTTCCGATAAGTTCTATGATTTTTTTTAAAAATATACAATTTCTGATATTCTTTTGGTTATCTCTACCAATTTTTGTAAGTTGAATTTTTTTATCAAATCTTCAAATTATGGAAGTCCTTTAAAGATTTCTACAATTATGTAAGTTTTATGGATTTTGGATATTTTCTATCTCGGTTAATAACACATAATTAACATTTATATCCGTAATTATAAAGATAATTTCAGTTGTGAGAATATTTTATAATTGATCCAATTATTTTTATCTTTATTTTAAATTTTAAATATAAACAAACAAATGATAAGATGAAGA
>BQKN01053469.1:0-13416 GCA_022839385.1 Asparagus kiusianus | reverse complement strand
AGAAATCGAAATTTCGGTCGACCGCACCGGTCGACCGACGACATTCTTGAAAAATACTGACGAAAAGGCTCTGGGAGCGGTCGACCGGACCGGTCGACCGCTTTCTGACATTTTGCTGAAACCTGTTTTTGTTAACTTTGAAATATTTGCAAAATATTCATTTGACCTCTGAAAAATCTGAAACTTTGTAAAATATTTTTAATACTAAAAACAAACTGTTTGGAAAAAGAATTTTACAGATAGGTCCTCAAACTTGTGAAAAATAAGGTTTTGTGAAAAACGCTTAAAAGCTTAAATACGAAAACATGTGTGTGAGTCCCAATAGCTTCAAGTAAACATAGTAACTCTTTGCCTACATTCTAGCACTAGAGAGAAACATAAAAAAAAAGCTAATATCCTCAAATGAAAGCAATACTTCAGCTTGATATAGCTTGAATCGGATGAAGCTTTTGTATGACTTTGTTGTTCTTGAAATAATGTTGCTTCATCTCTTGGCCTCCTCCTCCTTCGGATATCATCTTTGTAGCGTATATTCCATCCATCCTCCTTTAATGGCACTAACGAGCTTGATAAATGAAAGTACTACATTTACACTCAATAAGCCATTAGTACCGATAATGGTGGTTGTAAGAACATCATCAAAACATAAGGGCTAATAATCTCCCCCTTTTTGATGATGACAACCAGCCATTATAAGAGCAAAAAAATAAAATAGCTTATAGATAGTGCTCCCCCTATCTATGAGCTCCCCCTAAGTATATGCAACAATTGAGGAGATATTTCTCCCCCTTTGTCACCATCAAAAATGGGGAAAGGAAATGCAAAATACAATTAAACAAGCACACAATGTAGAACTCTCACATAGTGCATAAGCCCAAACCATTTCTTATGCGACAAAAATCATCCTCTCCAAGAGGCTTAGTAAATATATCCGCTAGTTGAGATTTTGTGTCAACGAATACTAGGGATACATTTTGTTTCTCTACATGATCGCGTAAGAAATGATGGCGCACATCAATATGCTTGGTTCTAGAATGCAAAACCGAATTTTTTGAAATATTTATGGCACTTGTGTTATCACAAAAGATGTTAATATTTTGAAAATTCAAATCATAGTCAACTAGACTTTGTTTCATCCATAAGACTTGAGCACAACATAAGCCGGCGGCAATGTATTCCGCTTCCGTAGTGGACAATGCAACACAATTTTGTTTCTTAGAAGCCCAAGAAACAAGTGAATTTCCTAAGAATTGGCATGTTCCTAAGAATCGGCATCACAAAAACCATATAAATCAAAAGAAGTGCTTCTTGGATAAAACAAACCAAGATTAAAAGTACCATTAACATATTTAATGATCATTTTAACCGTAATTAAATGAGATGCTTTAGGAGATGCTTGAAAACGTGCACATGCACACACACTAAACATGATATCGGGCCTACTAGCGGTAAGATAAAGAAGACTACCTATCATACCTCGGTATAATTTTTGGTCCACGTCCTCACCACTTTCATCCGCATCAAGCTTAACACTAGTGCTCATGGGAGTAGGCGCATGCTTAGAATTCTCCAATTTGAATTTCTTCACCAATTCCTTCGCATACTTGCTTTGTGAAATGAAGATCCCATCCTTAGTTTGCTTGACTTGGAGCCCGAGAAAGAATGTAAGCTCTCCCATCATGCTCATCTCAAAGTGATCCTGCATAACTTTAGAAAATTCCTTGCACAAAGATTCATTAGTAGCACCGAAAATAATGTCATCCACATATATTTGAACTAAAATGAAATCATTTTTCCTTTTTCTTACAAAAAGAGTGTTATCAATTGTTCCTTTTGAAAAGCCATTTTCAACAAGAAAACTAGAGAGGCGAGCATACCAAGCTCTAGGAGCTTGTTTCAACCCATACAAAGCTTTTTGTACCCGGTAAACATGATTTGGAAAGTCATGGTCAATAAAACCGGGGGGTTGCTCAACATACACTTCCTCTTCTATAAAACCATTTAAGAAGGCACTTTTAACATCCATTTAAAAAAGTTTAAAATTTTTGAAACTAGCAAATGCCAAAAACATCCTAATAGATTCCAACCTTGCAACCGGTGCAAAGGTTTCATCATAGTCTATGCCCTCCTCTTGATTGTATCCTTGGGCAACCAAACGAGCTTTATTCCTAGTAACAATACCGTGTTCATCAAGTTTGTTTCTAAAAACCCATTTTGTACCAATAACACTAGCATTGTTAGGTCTAGGAACTAACTTCCAAACTTCATTTCTTTGAAAATTGTTTAATTCTTCATGCATAGCCAAAACCCAAAATTCATCATTTAAAGCATCATTAATCTTTTTAGGCTCTATATGAGAAAGGAAAGCAATATTACCACACTCACTCAAGGCTTTTGAGCGAGTAATAACACCTTTTGAAGGACTCCCAATGATTTGCTCCTTTGGATGATTTGACGTGAATTTCCAAGCTTTAGGAGGTTCAACTTGATCTTGAGCATTGGAGCTATCTACATCTTTTTGAACTTCTATAGAGGGAGTATCATTGATTTGCAAGAAGTCCAATCCTCCCTCAATATCATCATCATCATCTTGCCTAGGTAAAATAACTTGAGAGCAAGCATTAGTCTCATCAAAAGTAACGTTTATAGATTCTTCAACAACGAGGCTTCGTTTATTGAAGACCCTATAAGCCTTACTTCGAGGTGCATAACCCAAGAAAATACCAACATCAATTTTGGAATCAAACTTATCATGGTGATCTTTTGTATTTAAGATAAAACATTTGCAACCAAAAACACGAAAATAACCAATGAAAGGAGTTTTTCCATAATAAAGTTCATAAGGAGTTTTCTTAAGCTTTGGTCTAATCAAAACACGATTCAAAACATGGCAAGCCGTATTGACGGCTTCCACCCAAAAATATTTTGGTAAATCAAAAGAGTTTAACATAGTGTGTGCCATCTCTTGTATGGTGCGATTTTTCCGTTCAACAACACCATTTTGTTGTGGTGTTCTAGGAGCGGAAAACATATGAGTTATACCATGATGAGCACAAAAATCATAGAAAAATTCATTTTGAAATTCACCACCATGATCACTTCTAATTTTAACAACTTTCAAATCTTTTTCATTTTTAATTCTTTTAACATGATTAGCAAATTCTTCAAAACAATCATTTTTCTTTGCAAGAAATATTGTCCATGTAAAACGAGAGAAATCATCAATAATCACAAAAACATAATGTTTACCTCCAAGAGAGGTAACACGCATAGGACCAAATAAATCAAGATGAAGTAATTGTAAAGGTTTAGAAGTCGATACCTCATGGATGGATTTGAAAGAGGATTTTGTTTGTTTACCTTTGGCACAATCCTCACAAATTGTATCTTTTATGAAGTGCAAGTTAGGTAGCCCTTTCACAAGATTTTTCTTAGACAATTTTGATATTAACTCCATATTTGCATGTCCAAGTCTCTTGTGCCAAATCCAAGGGTTTTCATCAATAGCCGCAAGACACTTCACATCTTGATTCACTAATTCATTCATCTCAAAAATATAAACATTAGACTTGCGATTTGCAATAAAAACAATTTCTTCATTCATACTAATGATGCATTTATCCAGTTTAAAAGAAATATCGAATCCTTTGTCACTTAATTGGCTAATGCTAAGAAGATTATGATTCAAACCACTTACTAAATAAACATCTTCAATTATGGGTGAGGGTTTCTTACCAATAGAGCCTATCCCAATGATTTTACCTTTCTCACCACCACCGAAGGAGACATTACCTCCTTCAATCCTTGATAGGGTTGCAAATAACTCTTTGTTGCCCGTCATATGATGTGAGCAACCACTATCAAGGTACCACATCTCCTTACGTCGTTGTCGTGACGTCCCCTACAAAAGAAGAAGACGAAGGTGTAGTAGCTTTAGGTACCCATGTCTTGGGTCCTTGGTGGTTAGTAGTTTTGGTACCTTTGGGTACCCATATCAAACCATAAAAATCTTCATTGTCTTTAACTCTACAATGAGTGGAAATGTGTCCATGTCTCATGCAATAAGTACACACAAAATTTCTTTTGTATGCATGAGTGTGAGAGCCATAGAACCTTTTTCTACCATGGTGATTGGCATAAACATGAGTGGGTCTAGTCCTACAACCCTCAATCTCTAATCTTTCAATTTTTGATCTTAATTGCTTATTCTCAAAATCAAGATCTCCTAGCAATTCATCTTTTAGAGCAAGAGAGGTTGTTAGTTGTTCAAGCTTGATATCACAAGAGGCATGCAATTTTTTGAAGGAAGAGTATTCTTTAGACATTCTTTTAAATTCAAAGTTCAACTCTTCTAATGCCATAGCTATGTCACATTGCATATAGAAAGATTCACTTTCGGCCTCGGATATTACCTCATGTTCATTTGCCATGAAACAAACATTTGGGTCATGAAGGGCAAGTTTGGCTCCCTCATCATCGCTATCCAAATCACTTGGTTCGGATTCTTCCCATCCGGCATACATAGCCTTCTTCTTCTTGTACTTCATGTACTTCTCCTTTAGCTTGGGGCAATCCTTAGCGATGTGACCCGGTTCATTGCACTCAAAACATTTGCCTACACGAGATGAAAACTTGTTGTTAGAACGGGGATTAAATTTTTTGTTCATTTTTATAAGTCTAGAGATTCTTCTAGAGAGATGAGCCACTTCTCTAGAAAAATCTACTTCACTCTCGGATGACGAAGATGAGTTGTCACTAGCTCCTTTGAGAGCTATAGTCTTCAACTTTGGTGACGGTTCCTCAACTTCACGTGATGGTACTTCCTCCTTTTCCTTCCCTTTGAGCTTCTTCTCATGCACTTTGAGCTTTCCGATGAGACTATCAAGAGCTAAGGTAGTGAGATCATGAGCTTCCTCAATAGCCGTAGCCTTGGGCTCCCATGCCGGAGTCAAGGAACGAAGTATCTTGTAGTTCATCTCTTGAATGTATAGTTGCTTATCTAGACCATGTAATTCATTGATGATATTAGTAAAACGGGAAAACATAGCATCAATGGATTCATTAGGAAGCATTTTGAATAGCTCATAATCATGCATAAGCCCACTAATCTTAGACTCCTTAACTTGGGGTGTTCCCTCATGTGTGACACATAATTTTTGCCAAATTTCGTATGCGGTTGCACACGTGGAGACTCTATTGTATTCATTGGGGGAAAGACCACAAATTAAGGCGTTCATGGCATTAGCATTGAGAGAGGCAAGATGCCTTTCATCATCTAACATGTTCTCAACTTTAGATTTCTCAACATATTTCTTTTCTATGAGCCCTAGGATGTCAAGGTCAATACAACGAAGATAAATTCTCATCCTAGCTTTCCAATAAGCAAAATTAGTCCCTGTGAAGAGAGGTGGTCTAGTTGTGGATTGTCCTTCTAACATATGCATATTCAAAGAAGCCTCCATTAGATCTTTTCTCTAAGGTGATTAAACCAAAAATTAATATAGAGACCAAGCTCTGATACCAATTGTTGGACCCTAGAGGGGGGGTGATTAGGGTCAAAAGGCTCTAATATGCAATTTAAAACATACAACAAGCAATCCACAGTAAATAGATGCAAACAAGTAAAAAGAGAGGGTTAGGAATCGTTATCCTTGACGCGCGATGTGTTAACGAGGTTCGGCCCTCTGGCCTACGTCCCCGCTCCCCACTCTCGAGGAGAAATCCACTACACACCCGGTTTGGAAGCCAGAACTTCGTCTACACAGCGATCCCACACGATCTCTCTCACTACACAGTTTGATCTCAACAGATCACTCCCTCACAGTGGATCTTACTCAAGATCTTAACCACACAGCAGAAAATAACAGGTGCAGAACTCTCTCTTACAAAGCCCCTATGGCAAAGAGAACAGAATTACTGAAGCTGGGAGGTGAGCTCACACAAAACCAAAGAGAACTAAGCAAAACTGATTTGAAAATTTTTCTCAGCACAAGCAGAAAACTCTCTCTTGTTTTTCAAAACGTTGGCTAAGGAAGAAGAAGCAGCTGGGGGGGATTTTATAGAAATAACAAAAACATTTTGAAAACAAAACCCAATCTTCCTGTTTAGGAAGATAATCTCTTTTTCAGAAGGTAAGCTCAGACTGAGCCAAGCACAAATGAGTGAAAGCACAGCGATCGAGGCAAAAACGACCGTTTAATAAAAATCTCATTTGACTGAAAGAAGAGAGGAGCGGTCGTCCGAAATACCATTCGGTCGACCGAATATTCATGTCGGTCGACCGACCAAACACTTCGGTCGACCGCGAGCTGCTTCAGAAACACAGGAAAACAAACAGAGCCGCTTCGGTCGACCGACGACATTCTGGAAAAATACTGAGGAAAAGGCTCTGGGAGCGGTCGACCGGACCGGTCGACCGCTTTCTGACATTTTGCTGAAACCTATTTTTGTTAACTTTGAAATATTTGCAAAATATTCATTTGACCTCTGAAAAATCTAAAACTTTATAAAATGTTTTTAATACTAAAAATAAACTGTTTGGAAAAAAGAATTTTACAGATAGGTCCTCAAACTTGTGAAAAATAAGGTTTTGTGAAAAACGCTTAAAAGCTTAAATACGAAAACATGTGTGTGAGTCCCAATAGCTTCAAGTAAACATAGTAACTCTTTGCCTACATTCTAGCACTAGAGAGAAACATAAAAGAAAGCTAATATCCTCAAATGAAAGCAATACTTGAGCTTGATATAGCTTGAATCGGATGAAGCTTTTGTATGACTTTGTTGTTCTTGAAATAATGTTGCTTCATCTCTTGGCCTCCTCCTCCTTTGGATATCATCTTTGTAGCGTATATTCCATCCATCCTCCTTTAATGGCACTAACGAGCTTGATAAATGAAAGTACTACATTTACACTCAATAAACCATTAGTACCGATAATGGTGGTTGTAAGAACATCATCAAAACATAAGGGCTAACACCCTCTTTCCCCCCTTCCCCCCTCCCACTCCCCCTTCCGACCACCCCCCTCCCCCTCTTCCGACCACCCCCCTTCTCCCCTCCCCTTCCCTCCTCAGCAGCCCCCCTCCCCCTTCCGAACCCCCTCCCCCCCGAGCCCCCCTTCCCTCCCTCCCTCCTTCCCCCCTCCACCTCCCCCCTCGACAGCCCCCTCATCCCTTCCCCCGCCCCCTCAGCAGTCCCCTCCCCCTTCCCCCCTCCCCCTCCCGACCACCCCCCACCCCACCCCCTAAGCCCCCTTCCTTCCCTCCCCCATCTTCCCTCTCGGCAGCCCCTTCCCCATCGGCGTGTCCGTTCTTTCATCTGCCTATAAAAGGTATGTTTTTTCTACCGATCTTTAAAATTTTTAAATTTTTATTATTTATTGTTGAATTTAGTTTAAAAACCCTAATTTATGATAAAAAATATACGAGTTCAATTCTAAAAACCCCAACTTAACTACATGTTAATTCATTTGAACAACACCAGTAATCATATTTTTTGTAAACACTTATAAACCCTAACTCATTTAAGTTTCATTCGTGCTGTTAGTATATATGTGTGATTAATTAAGTTTGTGATGTGAAAATATGTGAAATAATTTTTTTTAAAAATAGAGTGATATATAACACATTATAAATTTTTATAATGTGTTATAATCCAATTTAGGTGAATAAAAAAAATAACGTTATCCCTAGAATTCCGTCCAATAATTACATCCAATTATTTGGACTTATAATATATGATATACGACTCAGATTTGGGTAGGAGACGAAGTTTTCTCCCAAAAATAAGCGTTTATTTTATATTATAGGAATAAAAAATAATTATATTCGTAATTATTGGATCTGTCCTTCTCGGACGGGTTAGGAATATAGTAGTGCATACATCCAACTTTGTATACTTTGTATATTTTTATTCTTGAAAGTTTTAGCAGCACCTATTCGTTGTTCTCTGTGTACAATAAGCGTATGTTGTTCTGCGTTTCGGGTTATTACTGATACGCATAATAACATCTGCACAGTGTACAGGGAGAACAGTGGGTAGGTGCTGTCGAAATTTTCAAGAAATGAAAATATACAAAGTATATGAAGTTGGATGTAAGCACTACTATATTCTTAATGGATAGAAGCCTTCCTATGACAGCCGCAAGATTAGTGTAATTAGTTTATACGTATGTTTTATATATATTTTATGTAGATAAATATTCATATTGTTAAATGATATATGAACGTATGTTTGATGTGTGTTGAATGTATAAGAGTAATGGATGTATTAGTAGTTGTGAGACTAATCGTATTTAATATTTATATATAATTTACAGATGAGGATAATTCCTGACAAGTCATGGATAGATATCCCTAGGCATCGTAGATTTCACGACACACGATACAAGGAGGGATGTGAAGCCTTCATGCGTTATGCGGAAATGAATCCGAGAAATTTAAGAAGCGGTGCTATGTATTGTCCTTGTTGTAGGTGTAGGAATTTGAAGCTGCTGAATAGAAATGATATACGGATTCACCTAATAAAATCAGGTTTTGATGAGAAATATAAATACTGGAACTGGCATGGGGAAGGTATCACTGAAGATGAGGATCCAAATATGCATGTTGGTACGTCCGGTGGCCAACGAATAGATGACACAAAAACATTGTTGAATGATATTTTTCCTCGACCTACAGAATATGATGTTGATGATAATGTCGAGGATGATATTGGAGACAAAAGTGAAGATGATAACAAAGTTGAAGCTGAAGAGGTAGGAGGTGTCGCGAGTGTCGAAAATATTGATGATATGCATTCCTCCGCAGAAATAAAGCGAATAATGGAGCTACTAGAAGATAGTGAAAAGGACTTATATGAGGGATGTACCGAGTACTCCAAATTTTCATTTATGTTGAAACTCCTTCATATTAAGACACTTAGCGGTATGTCAGATAATTATTTTAAAATGCTTCTTGATTTGCTTCGGACTGTAATCCCTGGAGGAGAGAATAGCATACCCAAACAACTTATCAAGCTGAGAAGATTGTCTCTGCTCTGGGTTTTGATTATAATAAGATTGATGCATGTCCGAATGATTGTATTTTGTACCATAAAGCCAATAAAGACCTTCAAGAGTGTCCAACATGTGGAGTTTCTAGGTGGAAACAGCGCACAAATTCTTCAACAAGGATTACAACGGAGACAAGGATAACACAGAAGAAAATTCCAGTCAAAGTGCTTCAACATTTTCCATTGGCTCCTAGATTGCGAAGATTATACATGAACAAGGAAACAGCAAAGAATATGAGGTGGCATAAGGATGATCGAGTAGACGATGGTAAATTGAGACATCTTGCTGATGCTTTAGCTTGGAAGCATGTTGATAAAATTTATCCTTATTTTGCCGAAGATTGCAGAAATGTAAGACTGGGTCTATCAAGCGACGGATTCAATCCATTTGGGGGTAATGAGCTCTGGCTGGTCTACGTGGCCAGTTGTATTAATGCCATATAATTTACCTACATTGCTTTGTATGAAACAACCATTTATGATACTTTTATTACTGATACCCGGTAAGCATGCTCCGGGAAATGATATTGATGTCTACTTAGAGCCTCTAATTGATGAGCTAAAACAATTATGGTCTGAGGATATTTTAGCATATGATGCCTATTTAAAAGAGTCGTTTAGATTGCGTGCTATTCTATTATGGACGATTAATGATTTTTCAGCTTATGCTAATCTGTCCGGGTACTCTACGAAGGGCAAGTGTGCTTGTCCTGTATGTGGTCCAGAATTTGAAGCTCTTCAATTACCATATAGCCGAAAGAGTTGTTATTGGTTTAATCGAAGGTGGTTGCCCTTGAGTCATAAGTACAGAAAATTATCAGCTAAGTTTGATGGCACAGTTGAGAAAAGAATGAAGCCGCGTCAACTGACAGGTACTGAGATCGTTCAATTACTTGAGGGGTTTCCAAAAGTTGTGTTTGCGGAAAAAACGCTATTCTAAATGTAACCCGCTCGGAGTAAGAGATTACTTAAAGTTAAAAAAGCCATTGAAATGTAAGCGAAAGGTCCGTAAAATGCAAGTTGAGGACGAAGCCCAATCATTACCTAGAGGATGGACTAAATTTAGTATCTTCTTTCAGCTACCTTACTGGCAAAATCTTAAAATCCGACACAACTTAGATGTTATGCATATTGAGAAAAATATATGTGATAACATAGTATCAACTCTCCTTTAAGATGCAAACAAGTCGAAGGATGATCTACGGGTGCGCCAAGATCTGACTGCTTTGAATATCCGAAATGATTTGCAAGCTCAAGACGTTGGCCTTAAAAAATTAAAGTTGCCTCCGTCTCATGTTACAATGTCAAATGAACAGATGCAACGAGTTTGTGAAATTCTCAAATCGGTAAAGTCGCTGGATGGTTACTCTGCTAACATTTCAAATAATGTCCAGGTGCAAGAGAGAAAATCCTTAGGTTTGAAGACACATGATTATCACGTTCTTCTCCATCAATTGCTCCTTGTTGCAATCCGTAACAATATGGATAAAGAAGCGTCGAAGATTATTATTGAGTATTGTGGATTTTTTAGAAAATTATGCTCTAAAGTCATAGATGTAGATGACTTTAAGAAACTTGAAGCCGATGTCCGAGTTACTCTATGTAATATGGAAGTAATATTCCCTCCTTTATTTTTTACAATTATGGTCCATCTTACCCAGCATCTTGCAAGAGAGGCTAGAATCGCCGGTCCTGTTACTTATCGTTGGATGTATCCGATTGAAAAGTAATTTAAGATTTTTCTTATATTTATTAATTGTATACGCGTTTTTAAAATTACCGTGCTAATAATTAACTTTAATGATTATAAGATACTTGGGCTGCATGAAAAACAATGTTCGTAATCGAGCTCATCCCGAGGGCTCGATAGCTGAAGGATACGTGGCTAACAAATGCTTTGTGTTTGCATCACGTTACATGCGTAAGAAGAAAACCACATCTCAAGCACCTCAAAAGGAGAGGAAGCGTGAAAAATACCCGAGATCTCTCTTAGATCAAATTCATGCATATGTGTTGGAAAACCTTGATATGTTCGAAGACTATCGAAGGTAACAAATAAAATCTGTAATATAGATGAGAAATATTCATTTACATATAGTTTATCAATACAAACTTATATATTGTTTATATAGGCGACATCTGGAGAAGCTTAAGAATGAAACAACCGGTAGGAATGCAGCGCACAATATTCAGAAAAGACATAAGAAAGAATTTTCTGATTGGAGAAAAATGTTTTAAGTGTTTTACAATTAATTATTGAACATTCATAATATAACATCACCTAAATATTCTCAAATTGTTTGTCTTAGGTTGAAAAATCACTTTTTGATGATACTACATTACCAGATGAAATTATTATCCATGCACAACGTCCTTATCACGAAGTGAGACGTTATAATGAGCATTTGGTGAATGGATATAAATTTCGAACGTTAGAGACCGATGATAGGAGGGTAACTCAGAACAGTGGGGTCATGGGCTTGTTTGCTCAAGAATGTTTTTCAAGTATAAGAGATCAGAATCTAATTCTAGCTGACATATTATATTATGGCCAATTAGAAGATATTGTTAAGATAATTTACGGGTTTGGTAAACCAAAACAATGTACTTACACGATGTTCAAGGTTCGGTGGTGTCCTGCAAAAAAGCAAAAGGATCATTATGGATTTACACTAGTCAATCTTCACCGAGAAGTATATTCGGATGAGAAATTCATTTTCGCAGAACAAGCTGATTAGTGCTTCTATATGAAAGATCCGAATGTCATGTCTGATTGGGTGGTTTTGTACAAGGAGCCAAGATCTGTTGTTCTTCCTAATAACAATGAAAAAAATATTGAAGAAAGTGAAGATAATTATAGTGAACCAATCGGTTCATCTGATGATGTTTGGCAAGAATTCTCTTACGCACAGAATGTGGCACTGGATGTAGGTATGAACTATATATGTTACACCACATTATCGATTTTTATCTTATCATAATAAAAACAATAATGCATTTCATAACAACATATCTCATGAGCATGTATACAATTTTTTCTTAACAATTGTCTTTATTATATTTGCAGATGAGGAGGATTAGGAGTAGGGCTGGCAATGGTACACAATTCCATTCCAACCAATTCATGTACCAACCGTACCAAATATGTTGGTATACCATCAAATCGGTACACGGTACACGGTACAGTATACCGTACCAGCTTTAAAATATGGTATGGTAGGTGGTACACATTTTTCCTCTACCACGGTATACCGTACCTACCAACTTATACTATATTAAATTATTATATATATAATAGATATATATCCTTAAATCTCAACCATAGATTTAGGGAAATAAATCTCAACCTTTAATTTTTTGTAACCCTAATCTAATCTCTCTCAGTCTCAGCCTCCCACTCTCACTCTCAGTCTCAAGAAGTCACCACTCACCAGGCGCCTCCCCTTCTGAAAATAACCATGCTTGCCTATTAATGACTGTGAATCTATACATTATCTGAAATGGCAGCCCAAATGCAAAAAATTGTATATATTAATGGAAGTGAATCTGTATATATTAATGGAACTGACTAGAAACCCATTAATCTTTTTATTAAATTGCCTTCACGTTAAGCTTGCATATATATGAAACTGACCGCTAAGAAAAGGCATGTACATATTAATGGAAGGGAAACTCAAGAGTTGCATGCTTCTCGTTTTGCCTGCACACAAGTCTTGCACTGTACCACTACCAAACTCAGTTGCTACAAATATTTAGGAACAGGGGATATTACATCTTCAAGGCTACCAAACTCAGTTGGCTGTTTGGACTTTGGCATGTTCAATTTATGACTTCGTATTCGGTAATTTGGTTGAATTTGTATAAGACTTTGGAGTTTGGATTTGTGTTGTTATTTGTTATTAGTTTCTTATTTATTTCGCAACAATGAATTACTGAATTAGACAATTAGTAAGACAGGTTTGGCCTTTGGCAGCAGGAGAATTATGTTCTTTTTAACTTTTTGTAATGGTGTTGTTAAGCTGGGCCTTTAAATTTTTGGGCCATAAATATCTTGGTAGAAGCCCATTACCAACCGTACCAACCGAGTACCAACCGTACCAAGTAGTTGGTATACCAACATTATTGGTTGGTAGAAATGATGAATTTTTCTTACCAATTATATATTGGTTGGTACATGTAGGCGTGTAAAATTGCCTATAGGTCCCTTAGCTTAGCTCGGCATGATGATTCGACAAATCAACGGACGTTCGAGCGACGAAACGAACTAAAGAGGCTACGAAGCTAACGAACCGCACGTGAACAACGTCAATGGTTCGGGGAGTCAACGAGTCATCCAACAAAGCGGATTTGAACTCAAACACCGAC
>BQKN01053468.1:4111-29276 GCA_022839385.1 Asparagus kiusianus | reverse complement strand
CAAAACCCTAATCAAGTTTTCTTCAATGGATTCAGGTATATGCTTCCGCACCTTTTGATTCTTGTTAATCTCTTTGAATTAAATCATGGCTTTATGGTTTAGATCTCAAGTTTTATTAGATCTAACAAGTGGTATCAGAGCCACCATTGATTTGTTCTAAGAGATTAAGATTAAATTAGGGTTCTTTGATCTTAATTTGTGTTTGTTTCGGATCCATTTTCGAATGAACAGTAAAGTTTTTTATTTTCGGGTGAATAGTAAAAATATTTACTTTTGGATGAACAGTAAAGTTTTTTTATTTTCGGATGAATAGTAAAATTCCATGTTGTTTGGTTTTTTCTTTCGATTTTTGGATTTGTAGCATTTATGAACTCTAAAGTTCATTTCTTTTGTGTTTGATTCAATTATTGAGGTTGGATCTAAATGTTTTGAGTTCAAAAATCGACAGAAAAATAATTATTTTATTTTAGGAATTTTTTGATTTGTCGTCAATCTACAAAACTCCTCGTCGGAGTTGATTCAGCGGCGGCGGTTTGAGATTAAACCCTAAAGGGGTTCGTGCGCGTGAAAACGTGCGGAAATTAAGGAGGTGGTTACCTTATTTTAAGGAGGTGGTTACCTCAATTTAAGGAGGTGGTTACCTCATTTTAAGGAGGTGGTTACCTCATTTTAAGGACGTGGTTACCTCAATTTTTTGCGAGGCTTGAAAGCTTCAAACGAACCTTGCGTTCGTTCTCAAACGAACCCACGTTCGTTCTCTAATGAAACATGCGTTCGTCAAACGCTGCGTTCGTCGAATGCTGCGTTCGTTGACGCTGCGTTCGTTTTCAAACGAACATTGCGTTCATTCGTTCATTGCGTTCGTCAAACGTTGCGTTCGTTCTCTAACGAACCCTGCGTTCGTCGAATCCTGCGTTCGTCGAATCCTGCAGCGAGCCTTGTGCTCAGTCAAACGAACATTACGTTCGTTCCAAAACGAGCCTTGCGTTTGTTCCAAAATGAGCCTTGCGTTTGTTCCAAAATGAGCCTTGCGTTTTTATTAAGAATTTGGACCTGTGTTTAATTATCGGGTATAAGCTCCTTTAAGCTCATTTTGGGCGTAAGGATTAATTGAATTTATCAATTAAATCCTATTTGTGGGTCATAATTTATTATGGGCCCTTAATTAAGCTATGGAAATTCAGTTGATTTAAATTAAATTATTTAATTTAAATTAAATTTTGGTAGTGGATCAATTGGTTATTTCAAATAATATGACACTAAGGTATTAAAGTTGTCTTTCATTCTAAATGATCGATTGAAACAAGAAGTTGCCAAAGTAACCTCTCTTGTGTAGATTGTTCATGAGGGATGTTAGATGCTTGTGTGTATGTTTTCGTGTAAATATTTAATCGGCCCAAAGGAAGGTTATTATTTATTTTTAGATTGCATACGCATCTGTGATGATAAATATGTGACGATTATAAGGTTTACATGTGGATAATGAATCGATCCAAAGATAGTTTCATTATTTGACATGCGTTATTGTCAGTATTTGATCATTGCAACAAGGTATCACTTGCAATTAATATTACTGTCCAAAGACTTGATATTAATGTTGTACCAAATACATTGAGATGGGATTTATCATTATTTGAATTTTATTGATCACTAATCAAGGTTAAAAATCTTTTGTTTATTTCAGCTAGTGCATCTGCTGCAACAATTTCTGCTAACATCAACTCAATTCCCATGCTAAATGGGACAAACTTCAAGGTTTGGAAAGAGAACATATTAATTGTTCTTGGCTGCATGGATCTAGACCTTGCATTAAGGATTGAATAACCCCAACCTCTCAATGCGGAAAGCACTCCTGATGCAAAGAAGGAATATGAGAAATGGGAGCGTTCAAATCGCATGAGTCTAATGATCATTAAGCGCGGCATTCCAGAAGCCTTCAGGGGCATAGAATCCGAAGGGATTACTAAGGCTAAAGATTTCCTTGCCGAAATTGAGAAACGTTTTGCGAAAAACGATAAGGTAGAAACAAGCACACTTTTAGCTCGCTTGATTTCAATGAAGTATAAGGGCAAAGGAAATATCAGGGAGTACATTATAGAAATGTCTCATATTGCTTCAAAACTTAAGGCACTTAAACTCGATCTTTGTGATAAGTTATTGGTACATCTGGTTCTGTTATCTCTTCCTGCACAATTCAATCAGTTTAAGGTCAGTTATAACTGTCAAAAGGAGAAATGGAATCTAAATGAGCTCATTTCATACTGTGTGCAAGAAGAAGACAGGTTGAAGCAAGATAAGACTGAAAGTGCTCATTTGGCTTATGCCTCTAAGGATAAGGGCAAGAAAAGAAAGAATGATAATGAAGCTGCTAAGGGTCCTGTTCAGAAGAAACAACATAAGGATGGTCAGGGTTGTTTCTTCTGCAACAAGTCTGGACACGTAAAGAAGGATTGTACCAAATATCACGCCTGGCGTGCTAAGAAGGGTATGTTCCTTACTTTGGTCTGTTCTGAGATTAATTTAGCTTCAGTACCTAGAAACACTTGGTGGTTAGACTCTGGTGCTACTACTCACATAAGTGCTTCTATGCAGGGCTGCCTGAGCTACCGGAAGCCAAGTGATGGTGAAAGATACATCTTTGTGGGCGATGGTCAGTCAGTAGATGTGGAAGCAATTGGGCACTTTAGGTTGCTGTTAGGAACTGGTTCATATTTGGATTTAAAAGATACCTTTGTAGTACCGTCTTTTAGACGGAATTTGATTTCAGTTTCTGTATTGGACAAATCAGGTTACTCTTGTTCATTTGGAAACAATCAATTCAATTTATCTTTTAATTCAATTATTGTAGGAACTGGTTACTTGAGTACTTGTGACAACCTATATTTGCTTGATACAATTGCTTCTTATAATGAATCCTTGCATGTGGAATCACGTGGTACTAAGCGTAAATTAAATAAGGAAAATTCAGCGACATTATGGCATAAGCGCTTGGGTCATATCTCAAAAGGTAGAATTGAACATCTTGTGTCTGATGGTATTTTGGATTCCCTTGATTTTTCAGATTTTAACGTATGCGTTGAATGCATTAAGGGAAAACAGACCAAAGTAAAGAGATTAGGTTCCAATAGATCTTCGGATGTCTTAGAATTGATACACACTGATATTTGTGGGCCATTCCCTACGGCATCTTGGAATGGTCAACAATATTTTATATCATTCATAGACGATTACTCACGTTATGGGTACATATATCTCATTCATGAGAAATCTGAGTCTCTGGACATGTTCAAAACTTTTAAAGCAGAAGTTGAGAACCAACTCAACAAAAGAATTAAAACAGTTAGATCTGATCGTGGTGGTGAGTACTACGGCAGATATGATGGTTCAGGTGAACAACGTCCAGGACCATTTGCTAGATACCTAGAGGAATGCGGTATCGTCCCACAGTACACCATGCCAGGTTCACCTAGCATGAATGGTGTAGCTGAAAGACGAAACAGGACTCTTAAGGATATGGTAAGAAGTATGATTGTTCATTCTTCTTTACCAGAGTCACTCTGGGGAGAAGCACTTAAGACAGCAGCTTACATTCTGAATAGAGTACCAAGTAAAACAGTTGCTAAAACACCTTATGAGCTTTGGACTGGTCGAAAACCCAGTTTAAAACATTTACATATTTGGGGATGTCCAGCTGAGGCAAGGCCTTATAGGCCAAATGAAAAGAAATTAGACTCCAAAACAGTTAGCAGCTACTTTATTGGGTACTCTGAACGCTCTAGGGGCTATAAGTTTTATGATCCCACACTAAGGAATATTTTTGAGACGGGAACAGCAACATTCTTTGAGGATGTTGAGTTTGGGGGGAGAAATAAGGTTAGAGACATTACCTTTGAGGAGGAATTGGCATCAGATCCAATCCATACAGTTACTTTTGATAATATTCAGGTTCCTATACCTGTTGTTGCTCAAGAAGTAAATCCGGAACCTCAAGATGACAATATTGAACAACTCCCTGTTCCAGAAGAACAAACTCAACAACCTCAAGAACCAGTGCCATTAAGGAGATCCATGAGAGAAAGGAGAAATTCTATTCCGGATGATTATATTGTATTTCTTCAAGAACATGAGGAAAGTAATGGAATGTTGGAAGATGATCCAATCAACTTCCTTCAGGCCATGAAAAGTTCTAACTCTCAACAATGGATTGATGCCATGAATGAAGAGTACAAGTCTATGCAAGACAATAAGGTTTGGGAACTTGTCCCGTTACCAGAAGGAGCAAAACCAATTGGTTGTAAATGGATTTTTAAAACCAAGCGGGATGCAAACGGTAATGTGGAGAGGTATAAGGCACGTCTTGTGGCTAAAGGCTATACTCAAAAGGAAGGCATTGATTATACAGAGACTTTCTCTCCGGTTTCATCGAAAGACTCTTTCAGAACAATCATGGCACTTGTTGCTCATTATGATCTTGAGTTACATCAGATGGATGTTAAGACTGCATTTCTCAATGGGGACATTGATGAGATGATCTATATGGTGCAACCAGAAAACTTTGTGTCGGGAGACCAAAAGAATATGGTTTGCAAATTAAGGAAATCCATCTATGGACTCAAGCAAGCTCCTCATCAATGGTATCACAAGTTTCAACAAATAATTATCTCGTTCGGTTTTGAGATGAACATTGTTGATGACTGTGTATATCACAAGTTCAGTGGGAGTAAGTATATCTTTCTGGTTCTGTATGTCGATGACATATTGCTTGCCACTAATGATATAGGCATGTTACACGAAACCAAGAGATTTCTATCAAAGAATTTTGAGATGAAAGATCTTGGGGACGCCTCTTTTATATTAGGAATCCAGATACATCGAGATCGCTCTCGGGGTATTATTGGATTATCACAAAAGAGCTATATCGATAAGATACTTAAAAGGTTTGGCATGCAAGACTGCAGACCAGGAGATACCCCTGTTGCTAAAGGAGACAAGTTTAGTCTAAATCAGTGCCCTAAAGGCAACCTTGAAATTCAAGAAATGCAGAAGATTCCTTATGCTTCGGCTGTAGGAAGTCTAATGTATGCTCAGGTATGTACGCGTCCAGATATTGCGTACATTGTTGGGATGTTAGGCAGATACTTAAGCAATCCCGGTATGGATCATTGGATAGCAGTCAAAAGGGTTATGAGATATCTTCAGAAAACAAAAGATTATATGCTCACATATAGAAAATCAGAACAGTTGGAGGTCATTGGGTATTCGGACTCTGATTTTGCTGGATGCCAAGATAGCAGAAAGTCTACATCAGGCTACATTTATATGTTAGCAGGAGGAGCTATATCATGGAAAAGTGTAAAACAGACACTCGTAGCTTCCTCCACTATGGCAGCAGAGTTTGTAGCTTGCTATGAGGCATCAAATCATGGAATATGGTTGCGAAATTTTGTCACTGGACTGCGCATTTTGGAAAATATTGAAAGACCACTGAGGTTATTTTGTGACAATAAATCTGCAGTTATGTATTCCAATAACAACAGGAGCTCAACTAAATCAAAACATATTGATATTAAGTTCCTGGTTGTAAAAGAAAGGGTACAGAGTGGACAGATATCCATAGAGCACATTGGGACAAACTCCATGATAGCAGATCCTCTTACTAAAGGATTGCCATCCAAGGTCTTTCACGAGCATACTACTCATATGGGTGTGGTGTTATTCAATGATATCATGATTTAGTAGGAGTTTGTAATTTTCTGGTGCTTTGTGTTTGGTTGTATTGTCTGATCAGAATAAAGTATTCAGTTAAGACACTCTGTTTTATTATGTTTAGTTTTGACCTCCATAAAGGAGGACCAGTTGAAAATAGACATGTATTGATCACATTGCATGTAATTTTCATGCTGCACATCCATGATTGATCTATGTCGTTTGATTATATTGGTATATGTGACCATTGATTGGTCGAGCCACGATAAATGTGACAAATGTCGCTTTGATCCTATATTGATATAGTCAATGGACGAGATTGTTTGGAAATATCTTTTTTAATGATAGCAATTTTGAGCTCATAAGGTTATACACAATTTAAGGAATCATATGGTGCCCAAGTGGGAGATTGTTGGATTTAAATCTAATTAAATCTATTTGTGGGCACATATGATTAATCAATGTGTATTTCTATCTTTAAGGATAACCCACTTAAAGTGATCAATCAATTTGGGTTAATAGGTATTTAAATAAATCATGGGGGTTATATGTGCAGATACCAGGTTGTAATTGTAATTTGATGAGGGGCCAAATTACAAATGTACAACACCTATATATAAGGGGTTATGGTCCCTAATCTAGGGTTAACCACTCTCATTCTCTTATCCCCATCTAAAGAGATCCATAAGAGAGAAACCCTAAGGTTAGAAGATCATCAAAACCCTAATCAAGTTTTCTTCAATGGATTCAGGTATATGCTTCCACACCTTTTGATTCTTGTTAATCTCTTTGAATTAAATCATGGCTTTATGGTTTAGATCTAAAGTTTTATTAGATCTAACAATTAGAGCTTTGTGGAATTAGGGTTTAGGAATTAGGGCTTTGTAAAATTAAAATTGAAATTGATTAGGGTTTTGTGAATTAGGGCAGAATCAAACGGGATTTGATGGATTGTCAAGAAAGAAAGCATCTTCAAAGTTCAAACTTGGAAGAAATTGTAAAATCTTTTACCTATACAGATTTTATTGTTTAATTTCAAATTTTAATTTAAATATTTGATATATTTTAGTCCCTAACATGATTTTTGGTAGGAATTCTTGATTAATTTACTTTTTCGATATTTATTAGATTGTAGCAGATTCAGAATTAAATTTGGATATGATGCCTCCTCGAAAGTATATGTCTGGACATGATAAGCGGATAAAGAAACAAAAATTTAAAGAATTCAATCGATCTCAAGCGGGAGCACTTGAAAATTTTATTACTGGTAGTAGAAATACATATTCTAATTTAGTTTAAGATTTGGTGAATGTTGAAAATGAGCAACCTGAAAATCAAGAAAGCGAGGATTTGGTTAATGAAAATTTGAATGAGAATAGAAATTCCATTGAAGAATGTGAAGAACCTAGCAATGTAAATGAACATGAAGGAAATGTAAATGAACATGAATATTTGGTACAAGAAGAAAACCTTGAAAGAAGGCCTTCAAACAAAAATGACCCAGGAAATTGAAAAAATATTGATCAAAGATTGAGAGACTTACTAGTTGAAAGAGGTCCCAAAAGAAATGATAATCTTGATTTTCCGAAAGATTCAGAAGGCAGACATTTCTCCTCAACACATTACATTCGTAACTTATCCAATGGTGAACATCATGATAGAAAATGGCTAATCTATTCAAATTCTTTGGACAATGTTTTTTGTTTTTGTTGTAAGTTGTTCAAATATGATGCAAACAAAATTCAATTGGCAAATGATGGAGTTAGAAACTGGAGAAATCTCAGTGCCAGACTTAAAAGTCATGAAACTAGTAGTGAACACATTGTTAACATGAAGAGTTGGATTGAATTAGAGATCAGATTATGACAAAATGCGACAATCGATAAAAGTGTTGAAGAACAAATCAACAAAGAACGAGAACATTGAAGAAAAGTACTATTGAGAGTAGTTGCTATTGTGAAAACACTTGCTAAAAATAGTTTGGCATTTCATGGAGATAATGAGAAGCCTTATGGAGAAAATAATGGAAATTTTTAAGTATAATAGAAATGATTGCCGAATTTGATCCAATAATAAAAGAGCATGGTCGTCGAGTTCAGGAGAAAGAAATTCATTATCATTATCTTAGTCACAAAATTCAAAATGAATTTGTTCTTCGGATAGCAGATGAGATCAAAAGTTTAATCATCCAAAAGATTAAAGAAGCAAAGTACTTTTCTGTTATTCTTGATTGTACTCTGGATGCAAGCCATGAAGAGAAAATGCCACTTATATTAAGATGCGTGAATATTTCAACAAGCCCAATAAAGATGAAGGAGTTCTTTTTAGGATTTTTAAAGGTGGATGATACATCAGGACGAGGATTTTTTGAAGAACTTGTAAATATTTTGCAAGAGCTTAAACTTGATATTGGTGATGTAAGAGGACAATGGTAAGATAATGGTTATAATATGAAAGGAAAACATAAAGGTGTACAAAGAAGATTATTAGAGATAAATCCTAGAGCATTCTACACACCTTGTGGTTGTCATAGTCTTAACCTTATACTTTGTGATATGGTAAACTCTTGTTCGCAAGCTTCATCTTTTTTCGGAGTGGTGCAGCGCATATATTCATTGTTTGCATCTTCTACAAAACGATGGAAAGTTCTTACAGATAATGTTAAAGGTTTCACACTTAAGCCACTATCACAAACTCGTTGGGAAGGTCAAGTTAAAAGTGTTAAAGCAATAAGATTCCGAGCTCCAAATATAAGAGATGCTTTGATTTACTTAACAAGTTCTAGTGAAGATCCTAAGACAAAAAGTGATGATGAGTGCTTAGCAACATATGAAATTGAGAATTTTGAGTTCTTACTTTGTATGGTTATTTGGTTTGATATTTTGAATGCTATTAACAAAATAAGTAAAATCATGCAATCAGAGGATATGCAAATTGATGTTGCTATAGACCTTTTAAGAGGGCTCATTTCTTTTTTTGAAAGCTACAGAGAAAATGGATTTGAAGCAGCTATGGTTGAGGCTAAAGAAGTTGCAGTTAGAATAAAAGTTGAACCCATTTTTCATGAACGTCGTATCATTCGTAGAAAGAAACATTTTGATGAAAATGCTAATAAAAAGATGGCAATGATAGCTGAAGAATCCTTTAGAGTCAATTACTTCATATATATCGTTGATCAAGCTCTTTCTTCACTCAAGAGTAGATTTGAACAATTTCAACAGTATGATGAATCTTTTGGTTTCTTGTTTAATTTGGAGAGGTTGAAGTCTGCAGATAATGATAGTTTGAAGTGTTCATGTCTTAACATTGAAGATCTACTAAAGCATGATAAAAATTTTGATATTAATGGGACAGAATTATTTTCAGAACTCCAAATCTTAAGAGAAACAAAAAAAGCAATTGAAGTATTGAATTTTATGGAAATGCTAAATTGTAGTTTTCCAAATGCATGGATTGTTTATAAAGTATTATTGACAATACCAGTTACAGTTGCATCGGCCGAGAGAAGCTTTTCAAAGTTGAAGCTCATCAAATCTTATCTACGGTCAACAATATCACAAGAGAGATTGAATGGATTGGCTATGATATCTATCAAAAAAAATTTATTGGAGAAGCTTGATTGGAACATTTTAATTGATAATTTTGTAGCTCAAAATGCAAGGCGATCCCATTTAATACAGTATGAATTGTGTTATTTATAAAGCATCAAGAAGTTTTTTGATTTTAATATTAATACGATTATGTGCTTATTGTCTCATTTTAATAAAAAAATATTTTGCTATCTTATAAAATTCTTTGTGTGTTAAATATTGTATATATATGCCCCTCATTTGAAAGCTTGATTAGGGTCCCGTGAAAAATTAAGAATATCAGGGCCAGCCCTGCTTTTAAGGATGATAACACATGCTTACACAAAGATCCACAAACACGATATAAAGAAAATATCGATATATGAAGAAGGGAAGAAACTAACAATGAAAGAACTAACGATATTCAGGTCTATAAGCTCGTTGAATGGGACATCTATAACCTTAGGTAGATTTAATGTCTCCATATATAGGTCTGTTGGATATGCATCTGACCTTCTGCTAATTAATTGGGTCCAGTTGCAACAAAACAAAGTAAACATATGTTCAATTTAAAAAACTATCTTCAAATCTTTACAATATGTGTTTATAATGTGGACGCGTTTGTCTTCAACTCGTGGGGGCCACCACGAATCAAATTGCGGCTTGCGGCTTCGTGCGTGTGAAGAGATTAGGGAATCTCAAAGGCCCACCCGATTTTCCCTCTTGACTATAAATAACAAATTGATTTGTTAGCCTAGGGTTTGTAGCAAGGTAGGGTGCAAGCAATTAACGGGGTGCAGGTGGATTCTTTCTCGGCGGCGGCTTTGTTTCTTGGAGAAAACGCAGGAGGGAAAAAGCAGAAGCAAAAGGAGCGGCTACAGTTCAACGCAGAGACTTGGCGGCGTGGATTTCGGCAGCGTGAAAGATTTTTCGGCGTGCTGAAGGGAAATTCGGCAGAGGCTGAGTCGGCTGTTGTCTAGGGTTTTGTGTAGCCGTTTTTAGGGTTTTGACATCCTCTTTGAGAGAGATAATTGTGTGAGGGATTTGAGAGTTTGTGTGAGGGTTTAGGTTGTGAGATTGTAAACCCTAGTTGTATCTCTCCCTCTAATAGTAGATCTCCCCTCCTCCTTGCCCCGTGGACGTAGGCAATTTTCCGAACCACGTAAAATTTGTGTACTTGCCGTGATTTGTAATAGCTTGTAGGATCCCTCGACGCGCAGTCCTAGAGCTGACGAGAGGAAGAGCTGATATCTCACTTTGATGAGATATCTGGCTTTTTGATTCTTGTTTCCTTTGAGAAACGAGAATTCTTATCGATCTAATCTCTCTTGTTGTGCTGCCGAAGTGCTGCCGAAATTTTCGCTGCGCACAACAAGTGGTATCAGAGCTCCAGGTTGGACTTGGGAGCTTGTTTGAAGGATTCGCTGAAGGATTCCTATTTGAAGATTAGATCGACAATATGGGTGAAGCAAGCACATCGGGATCGTCTCTTATGAAAACGATACATAGTTTGAGTATCAATAACATGAAGATTGATGTTCTGAAGTTCGACGGCAAGATAAATTTCGGATTGTGGAGGTGTCAGGTGATGGACGCCTTGGACGCTCAGAATTTGGAGGAGACTCTTGAGTTACAAGAGAAACCTGCCGAGATGGAAGCTAAGGTTTGGAAGAAGATGAATAGTAGGGCGTGTGGAGTTATTCGGTCATGCTTGACGCCGGATCTTATTTATGATGTGATGAACGAGACGTCGGCGAAGAGAATGTGGGAAACACTCAATGAAAAGTATCTTACTAAGAGCATTGAGAATCGGCTTTACTTGAAGAAGAGGTTTTACCAGTTCAAGATGAAGAGGGGGGTTTCCATTAGGGAGCATGTTAACAACTTCACAAAGCTACTTTCAGACATGGCCAATGTGGATATCATGGTTGAGGATGAAGACAAGACGATGCTACTTTTGTGTTCATTGCCCGAGGATGATTATGGTACTTTTGTCCTAACTATGATTAATGGAAGAACTACTGTTAGTTACAAGGAGGTGACCTCAGCGTTGGTGAATTATGAGTTGAGGAAGAGTGTTGATGAGTCCTCCGAGAAGGCATCGGGAGATGTATTAGTAGTTCATGGCCGTGGTTCAAACCGAAGCAGAAGGTCGCGGTCTAGAGGTGCACATCGTGGGATTCATAGGAATCAGTGTGCATTTTGTAAAGAGGATTGACATTGGAAAGCCGAATGCCCAAAGTTAGATCGAGCTGAGAAGAATAAGGGGAAAGCTGTACAAGCTTCAAAGGTGAATGTTGTCAATACTAGTGGTAACAATTCAGATTCGGATTCTTCAGGCTATTCGTTATCTGCACTACCGTCAGTTTGTGTTGCCAACTCTACAGAGTGGATGTTGGATTCGGGTGCTTAATACCACGTTTGCCCTAGGAGGGATTGGTTCTCCAGCTTTCAGAAGTTGGAAAGAGAGGATGTTGTGCTCATGGGTAATGGACATGCATGCTCTATTGGTGGTATTGGTACCGTTCGGATTAAGATGAGTGACGGGATGGTGCGGGAGTTGGAAGAAGTGAGGTTCGTTCCGCAGTTGTCGAAGAACATCATTTCACTAGGAGCTTTGGTGGCATCTGGCTATAAAGTGACCTTGATGGATGCACGTTTGAAGGTCACATTGGGGTCCATGATTGTGATGAAGGGCGTCAGAAGGAGAAATTTGTATTATTTTCTCGGAAGCACGGCGATTGATAGGGAGATGACGACTTCATCAGATTCGGCTAGACTGTGGCGTTGTTTGATGCTGGGTTATTTGATTGGTAATACCGTGCATAGGTTATTGAGGAGTGCTTTGACCTACAATTTGAAGTCCTGTGAACCCATTGGTATGAGCGAGAAGACCGAGGTGGAGTTTGGCACTTCTATCCATCATTCAAGGGGTCTTCTGAGGGGTGTTCATTCAGGCATTCAGGGGCCTTCCAAGGGAGCATTATTGGGAGGTAATAGGTATGTGGTTTCCGTAGTTGGGGATTGCTCTAGGCATTGGTGGGTTGTAACTAAGTCCCGTTGGTGTGAAGTCCTAGAAGCCCGCAACAAATGGAGGAAGTGTATTGGCAGAAAGGTGATGGTACTTTAGTCTGATGTTAGAGGGAGGTACAAGAGGGACCTATTTCTGTATTTTTGCCGAGCTCACGGCAATTGGAGACACTTTATTGGTGTGGAAACTTTGAGGCGACGAGGTGAGATGGCAGATGTGGGGAGCTGTTCCTTTCTGGAGGAGGATCGGCGTTTGATGTCGAGCTTTGGCATTGGTGTGTAGGCTACGACATGTTTGGGCCGTCTTATGTATAGGTTGCCGACTGCTGCATGTAGAGATATGGAATCTGGTGGAGCTGCTTCAGATTTTGGTTTGCGTTGGATGTTTGGCTACCCAGCACTTGGTCACATCGTGGATGTGAGATTCGATCCGATAGCGCGTTTGGGATTCGGAGGCTCATTTGATTATCATTTGGGAGCTTCTGACTTTGTTCTGAGCAGGTATGTCACAATTAACTCTCGGCAGGTGGAGAGTGGTGATCAGATCATTAGGACATCGCAGCGGGTGGAGAGTGATGCTACTCCACGTTGGGTGGAAACTCCAGATCATACTGCATTATTTGGGATTCCAGCTGAGGTGACACAGATTGGGGATCATTTGGATTTTGATGCAGATGATGAGTTGGATTCGATTACAGCTGATGGACTTGTTTTGGATACGGTCATTGGTTCACCTCAGATGGAGGTGTTTGATTTGTCTCAATTTGGGGCCATTGGGAGTGCTATTAGCTGCAAATCGTTTGGTGATATTGAAGAAGAGTTGCAGACTTTTTTATTTGATTGAGGGCCTTTGGAGACCATTTGGGTGAACTACGTTTGGCTTGATTCCTTGGGCAAGAGGATACGTAGGCAGTCTTTACGATGCAGCCGGATTGGATTTTGATGGGGGTGAGATCGATTTGGTGAGTTGATACCGATATTTGGGAGAGTGTTTGCATTCTCATTTGGGTTCTCGACTTGTTATGGATTGAGTCTGTTGTCGTGAATTGTTTCACGGTGTACTGGACACAACAAGTGAGACATTTGGTTTGGTTGGTGTCGGCTCAGTTTTGGGAAAACTTCACCGAGGTGGAGAATTGTGGACGCGTTTGTCTTCAACTCGTGGGGGCCACCACGAATCAAATTGCGGCTTGCTGCTTCGTGCGTGTGAAGAGATTAGGGAATCTCAAAGGCCCACCCGATTTTCCCTCTTGACTATAAATAACAAATTGATTTGTTAGCCTAGGGTTTGTAGCAAGGTAGGGTGCAAGCAATTAACGGGGTGCAGGTGGATTCTTTCTCGGCGGCGGCTTTGTTTCTTGGAGAAAACGCAGGAGGGAAAAAGCAGAAGCAAAAGGAGCGGCTACAGTTCAACGCAGAGACTTGGCGGCGTGGATTTCGGCAGCGTGAAAGATTTTTCGGTGTGCTGAAGGGAAATTCGGCAGAGGCTGAGTCGGCTGTTGTCTAGGGTTTTGTGTAGCCGTTTTTTAGGGTTTTGACATCCTCTTTGAGAGAGATAATTGTGTGAGGGATTTGAGAGTTTGTGTGAGGGTTTAGGTTGTGAGATTGTAAACCCTAGTTGTATCTCTCCCTCTAATAGTAGATCTCCCCCCTCCTTGCCCCGTGGACGTAGGCAATTTTCCGAACCACGTAAAATTTGTGTACTTGCCGTGATTTGTAATAGCTTGTAGGATCCCTCGACGCGTAGTCCTAGAGCTAACGAGAGGAAGAGCTGATATCTCACTTTGATGAGATATCTGGCTTTTTGATTCTTGTTTCCTTTGAGAAACGAGAATTCTTATCGATCTAATCTCTCTTGTTGTGCTGCCGAAGTGCTGCCGAAATTTCCGCTGCGCACAACATATAATCATCCAAAATTCTCTACAAATTTGAGGTGTGGCACTCACTCGGTTGAAATCTAAAAACAGATTGGGCGGCATTTGCATATTGAATCATTCTCTTCAAAATCAAGAGTCTAGGTATGACATTACCTCTCCTGAGATTGACAGCATTCAAAATCAAGAGTCTAGGTATGACATTACCTCTCCTGAGATTGACAGCATTCATTGAATAATTAAATGGCACGTTTGACTTAGCATATAAAGTTAGGGTTTCAGGCTTTCAGCACTTTTATAATATCAGCAGATTAATAAAAGATTTGAGAAAGAACAAGTAAAAATGAAGGGGTGGGGGGGAAGAAACGACTAAGAAAGGATAAACCAAACGCAGTAAGAATTAATTAGGAGTAAAAGTAAAGCTCCACTTGATTCTATGAATAATAAAGGTGAATTTAGTTTGCAAAGGGCAAGATTGGGTCAGCAACCTCGACTCGATCGTAGGCCATTTTTGGCGATCTAATTGGAGTCAATCTCGAGCTACAACTTTGGATGTTCTTTATTAGGCTTTAACCATTACTAATTACCAATATGTGAATGTATCAGGACCAGCCCATTAGGACTGATCCTTTATTACTTGTGAGTTTATAAAATAAAAACGGTTTGAAGTTTAAAAACAAAGAATGGGCTATATGCCAACCTCAAGGATTTTCAGATCCATAATTTTGTCACGACTTTGACCATCTTTTTTTGTTTTTTAATACTATAAATTAATTCAGTCGTTATCTGTTGAACAGATACTATAGCTCACGTTTCAAGAAAACAGCTAATTAATCATGATGAGTCGTAAGGCTAGACTAAAAATATATATTTTAGTCTTTAGTAAATTAAGACGATGCGTGCGCATCGTGCGCATGGTGTAGAATCAGCATCAGCAGCAGAATAAGTTCAGGATCAGGCAAACCAGGCGGCGGTCGACCGGTCCGGTCGACCGCATTCGTGCACAAGGCTTACTGTGCTTCAGCTTTGGTGTCGGTCGACCGGGCCGATCGACCGCAGGTGTTTCTGTTCTGTGGTCGGTCGACCGGTGCGGTCGACTGACAGTCTCTCTGGATTTTTTGGGTTTCTGCTGGAAGGTGGTCAGTCGACCGGGCCAGTCGACTGGAATTGATCGCGGTCGACCGTGCCGGTCGACCGACGAAGCGGGTTTCAGTTGGTTCAGGTTTCTAGACCCGTTTCGTTTGTGAGTTGTATAAATACCCTAAACTCGTTTCTAGGGTTAAGAGTTGGGCGATTTTGAGCTGAGCAAAGGGGGATTTGAGGGCTTCTATTGTTGGAGTCTATTGGAGAGATCTTTTGGTCTTATTTGAGGGTTTTGGGTAAGATTTGTAACCCTAACTTGTATTCCCCTTTGATTTGAATAGTAAAGCTTCCCCCTCCTTGCCCCGTGGACGTAGGCATATTGCCGAACCACGTATATCTTGTGTTCTTGCTGTGTTGATTGGCTTGTGTGGATTGTGGTCTACTATTGTTCTTGTGTGTGCCTTCGATTTGTCGATTTAGGGCTTCCGCGGCGCACAACAAGTGGTATCAGAGCTCCAGGTTGGATTTGGGAGTTTTGTTCGAAGGATTCATTGTTGGGTTCTTGTTGGGAGAGTAGATCTACAATATGGTTGAAACAAGCAATGCTAGTTCAAGTGCTACTAGTACATCGGGGTCGGCTTTGACAAAGGCGATCCAAAATTTGAGCATCAATAACATAAAAATTAATGTTCCAAAGTTCGACGGCAAGATCAACTTCGGTTTATGGAGGTGTCAAGTAATGGATGCCTTAGATGCATAAAATTTGGAGGAGACTCTTGAGTTTCAAGAGAAACCCGAGGAGATTGATGATAGGGTTTGGAAGAAAATGAACAGTAGGGCTTGTGGAGTTATTCGGTCATGCCTAACGCCGGATCTCATTTATGATGTGATGAACGAGACGTCGGCAAAGAGATTGTGGGAAACGCTCAATGAAAAATATTTGACAAAGAGCATTGAGAATAGGCTTCATTTGAAGAAGAGGTTCTACCAATTCAAGATGAAGAGAGGAGTTTTCATTCCGGAGCATGTTAATAACTTTACAAAGCTTATTTCGGATATGGCCAATGTTGATATCATGGTGGAGGATGAAGACAAGGCGATGTTGCTATTGTGTTCGTTGCCGGATGATGAGTTTAGTACTTTTGTTCTCACTATGATTAATGGGCGAACTACAGTTAGCTACAAGGAGGTGACCTCGGCATTGGTGAATTATGAGCTGAGAAAGAATGATGGTGAGCCCTCCGAGAAGGCATCGGGTGATGCATTAGCAGTTCGTGGCCGTAGTCCAAATCGTCAGAAGTTCAACCGCTTAAAATCGAAGAATAGGGGTGGCCATAAAAGTGTTGGTAGAAATCAATGTACTTTTTGCAAAGAAGAAGGACATTGGAAGAATGAGTGCCCAAAGTTGAAGGATAGAGCCGGAAAGCAAAGAGGGAAAGCTGCACAAGCTTCAGAGGTGAATGTTGCTAAGGTTGTTGGTGACAATTCAGATTCGGATTCTTCCGGCTACTCTTGTCCCGCACTGCCGTCAGTTTGTTTTGCTGACTCTTTAGAGTGGATGCTTGATTCGGGAGCTATATTTCACATTTTCCCTAAGAGGGATTGGTTTACCAACTTTGAGGAGTTGAAGAGAGGAGACGTGGTGCTCATAAGGAACGATCACGTTTGTCCTATTAGTGGGATTGGCTCAGTCAGAATCAGAATGCATGACGGGGTGATTAGGGAATTGAAAGAAGTGAGGTTCGTGCCGCAGTTGATGAAGAATCTCATTTCTCTTGGGACTTTGGAGGCATCCGGCTATAGAGTGATATTAGAGGATGCTAGTTTGAAGGTTATGAAGGGATCCATGGTGGTGATGCGAGGGGTTAGGGAAAACAACCTATACTACTTGAAGGGCAAGACAGTGACAGGGGGTCTGGCTGCTTCTATCACCACGAAGGAGGATACTACCACACTATGGCACATGAGGCTTGGACACACAGGTGATAAGTCCCTACAATCTTTGGCAAAACAGGGGCTATTGAAAGGTGCAAAGACCTGCAAGATGGAGCTGTGTGAGCATTGCATACTTGGGAAGAAGACTAAAGTGAAGTTTGGCACCGCAATTCACAACACCCAAGGTATATTAGACTATATTCACACAGATGTCTGGGGCCTTTCTAAGCACACATCGCTTGGTGGGGCAAATTATTTCGTCACTTTCATTGATAATTATTCCAGGAGGAATTGGGTATATACCATGAAGCATAAACATGATGTCCTGGATATATTTGTGGAGTGGAAGAAGAAAGTGGAGCTGCAGACAGGTAGAAATGTGAAGACTCTTCGTTCAGACAATGGTGGAGAGTATAAGAGTGATCCATTTCTGCAGTTTTGCCGGGATCACGGCATCAGAAGACACTTCACAGTTAGAGAGACACCGCAACAGAATGGGGTGGCAGAGAGGTTGAACCGTACCTTGCTGGAGAAGGTGCGATGTATGATGACGTAGAGTGGATTATCTAGATCTTTTTGGGCCGAGGCGTTGGTTTATGCGAGCCATCTCGTTAACAGGTTGTCGTGCACTGCGATTGAGGGGGAGACTCCTATGGAGCGTTGGTCTGGTTCTGTGGCTAGTGATTATGAGACTCTTCAGATTTTTGGGTGTCCAGCTTATTTCCATGTTAGTGATGGGAAGTTGAATCCGAGAGCGAGGAAGGCTATCTTTGTGGGATTTAGAGAGGGTGTAAAAGGCTTCAAATTATGGGATCCACAAGATAAGAAGATGATCATTAGCAGAGATGTCACATTCGATGAGGCGTACATGATGAAGCCTCGAGTTCCTCAGCAGGTGGAGGAAGATCAGACAGAGAGGATATCACAACAGGTGGTGGATGATGTGACTCCACCCACTCCAGTTGGTACTGTTCCTATTGAGACTCCTACAGAGGTGACACAGGAAAGAGAGGAGGTGACAGTCGGGCACGAGGAGGATACAGTGGATGGTGAGGCTCAGGAGCAGGGTCATGCTCAGGGGTCTATTGCAGCAGACAGACCGAGGAGAGAGATTCGTCGGCCAGCAAGATATGATGATGTCATGGTGGCATATGCTTTATCGGTGGAGGTCGTTGATGATCTTATTCCTGCCACATTCAGGGAGGCAGAGTCCAGCCCTGATTCTATTAGGTGGAGGAATGCTATAGAGGAGGAGATGCAATCTCTTCAGAAGAACGACACTTGGGAACTTGCAAAGCTACCGAAGGGTAAGAAGGCTATTGGTTGCAAGTGGGTGTATGCTAAGAAGGAGGGATCTTCTATTGGGGACATTCGGTTCAAGGCCAGATTGGTTGCCAAGGGATATGCACAGCTTGAGGGAGTTGATTACAACGAGGTATTCTCACCCGTTGTGAAGCATTTGTCTATTCGGATACTATTAGCATTGGTGGCACAGCTGGACTTAGATTTAGTCCAAATGGACGTGAAGACGGCCTTTCTATATGGAGACTTAGATGAGGAGATCTACATGACACAACCAATGGGGTTTAAAGCTACAGGAAGAGAAGATTTGGTTTGCAAATTGAAGAAATCTCTTTATGGACTGAAGCAATCACCGCGTCAGTGGTACAAGAGATTTGATAGCTTTATGATTGGCCGAGGGTACACGAGGAGCCCGTATGACCCGTGTGTTTATATGCGCAAGCTACAGGATGGTGAGCATATTTATTTGTTATTGTATGTTGATGATATGCTCATAGCTTCCAGAAACACTTCAGCTATTGGAAAATTAAAAAAGGAGTTGTCATCTGAATTTGAGATGAAGGACCTGGGAGAGGCTAAGAAGATATTGGGTAT
The DNA here is from genome assembly GCA_022839385.1 of Asparagus kiusianus. NCBI lineage: Eukaryota > Viridiplantae > Streptophyta > Magnoliopsida > Asparagales > Asparagaceae > Asparagus > Asparagus kiusianus. Next base: position 10,183 of record BQKN01053468.1, on the reverse strand, counting down.
GGAGATTGAGCGAGATAGGGTGAAGGGGAGATTGAAGCTTACACAGAAGAGTTACTTGCAGAAGATGCTGAAGAAATTCAGTTTTGAGGGTAATACCAAATTGGTGAGTACTCCATTAGCTCCCCACTTTAAGCTTTCAGCTTTGATGTCACCAGTTTCAGTAGAGGATAGGGACTACATGTCCAAGGTTCCATACGCCAGCGCAGTGGGTAGCTTGATGTATGCTATGGTGTGTACTAGGCCATATTTGTCACAGGCCGTGAGCATGGTATCTAGGTACATGCACAACCCCGGGAAGGGGCATTGGGAGGCCGTGAAGTGGATTCTACGGTATATTAAGGGTACTATGGATGTTGGGTTGATTTTTGCGAAGAATGATGAGACAGGGCAGAATTATGTTGGCTATGTGGACTCTGACTATGCTAGAGATCTTGACAAGCGTCGGTCCACTACAGGTTATGTTTTTATATTGACTAGTGCACTGGTGTGTTGGCGATGCACTCTTCAGTCTATAGTGACGCTTTCTACTACGGAGGCGGAATATATGGCGGTGACTGAAGCAGTGAGGGAGGCTTTGTGGCTACATGGCTTGTTGGATGATTTGGGGATTGCACAGGAGACCATTCAGGTACATTGTGATAGTATGTCAGCTATCTATTTGGCGAAGAACCAAGTCTACCATGCACGCACGAAGCACATTGATGTCAGATTTCATTTTGTACGTGACGTATTGGATGATGGTGATGTCACGTTGGAGAAGGTCCACACTAAGGACAATCCTGCTGATATGCTGACCAAAGTCGTACCAGGTGTGAAGTTTGGTCATTATTTGAGCTTATTGAATATTCTTCGTTGTTGAGGCCGTTGGCGGCCATTTGGATGAACTACGTTCGGCTTGATTCCTTAGGCAAGAGGATACGTAGGCAGTCTCGCAGATGCAGCCGGTTTGAGATTGATTGGGGGTGTTTTTGGTGTCGGCTCAGTTTTGGCAAACGCTCGCCGAGGTGGAGATTTGTAGAATCAGCATCAGCAGCAGAATAAGTTCAGGATCAGGCAAACCAGGCGGCAGTCGACCGGTCCAGTCGACCGCATTCGTGCACAAGGCTTACTGTGCTTCAGCTTTGGTGTCGGTCGACCGGGCCGGTCGACCGCAGGTGTTTCTGTTCTGTGGTCGGTCGACCGGTGCGGTCGACCGACAGTTGTTCGCGGGAAAATTTGTTGCTTTCTTCATTACTGATTCCATTGTACACTCTTGGTAATTGTTTATCGATTACAAAGATCCGGTCTTTTTATAAGATCCGGTTACAATAAAAATAAATGAAAATTACAACTTTGTTTCCTTGTTTGTCGAACAAATCGCGAGCTCCTGTTTTGCGGTCACTCGCTTGCGTGGGTTGTTTGCCTGCGCCGGGGTTTATCCATGGACCATCGTGAGATCTAGATCCGGTCGGATCTACGCAGTATAACGGGTATTATTCCACCAAGGGAGATAATAGCCGGAGGGATTGTTTCACTAAGGAAACAATCGCTCGAATCTCGGGATCAAAGAACCAAGCTTTGATCCGGAGTATGTACGCGTAGATTTGAGATCCGGTCCTCTCGACCACCTGCCTTATTTGGCGTTGACGATCGCCGAGCACCAGATCTGAATGAGCGAGTCCCCGAAGTCCTAAAGTTTGAATCTTTTTATGTTTTGAATCTCCAATCCAGCAGGGCTTCGCCTCCTCCAAAATCCCCTCCAAATGAACAACTTGAAGGCCTATTTATAGGCACTCAGAACTGTGCCCGTGCACAGTTCTGAGCCGAGCCACCCATGGGTGGCTCGGCCTTGGCCGAGCCACCCTGGGGTGGCTCGGTTTCGGCCGAGTCCCCCGGGTGTTGTTCGTTTCGTCCGTTGTTCTGTTGTTTTGTCCGAGATTTGCTTCGTGGCTGATCTGGACTTTGATTCGGTTGTGTGGTCTTGATTTGATAGTAAATCCACTTTTGAGTTCGAGTCCGAAGCTGATCTTGATTCGATCGCGATTCATCCGAGTCCGTTCTTGTTTGAATAACTCGTTGACTCCTCGAACCGTTGGCTTGATTCCGCATGCGAATAGATGCATTCCGTTGTTTGCGTGCGGTTCGTTAGCCTCGTTAGTCCGCTACGTCGCATATCGCTTGGCTTTGGCGTTGTGGGCTAACAGTTTTGTTTGGATACGTCGCCCGATGGTCCGTTTGTTGAATCGGCGTTGTCGAGCTGTGCTAAGAGACCTATAGGTAATTTTATACGCCTACAACAGTCTCTCTGGATTTTTTGGGTTTCTGCTGGAAGGTGGTCGGTCGACCGGGCCGGTCGACCGGAATTGATCGCGGTCGACCGTGCCGGTCGACCGACAAAGCGGGTTTCAGTTGGTTCAGGTTTCCAGACCCGTTTCGTTTGTGAGTTGTATAAATACCCTAAACTCGTTTCTAGGGTTAAGAGTTGGGCGATTTTGAGCTGAGCAAAGGGGGATTTGAGGGCTTCTATTGTTGGAGTCTATTGGAGAGATCTTTTGGTCTTATTTGAGGGTTTTGGGTAAGATTTGTAACCCTAACTTGTATTCCCCTTTGATTTGAATAGTAAAGCTTCCCCCTCCTTGCCCCGTGGACGTAGGCATATTGCCGAACCACGTATATCTTGTGTTCTTGCTGTGTTGATTGGCTTGTGTGGATTGTGGTCTACTATTGTTCTTGTGTGTGCCTTCGATTTGTCGATTTAGGGCTTCCACGGCGCACAACACATGGCTCTCTACTCTTGATATTGAATACGTACAATAAATAAATGGCTCTTTCTTTTCTGGCTAAATTCACCGACGGACCGCACCATATCAACGCACTTGGCATCGCGCATCATGGGAATGAATTGAAGAAAAAGACAATAACCAGTTCAATATATTCATGATGAATCAATCCATATCGATGTATGGATGAGAATAAGTAACAGTCAAAAACTCCACTTGGGACGGGCTAATATGAAGTAGGCCCAAGACAAAGTGAGGCCAGTATACGCAGACTGGCCTAATATAAAAAGCAATTAAGTGTACATTTTAGCAAAGATTGTGGTGCCAAAGATTTGCTTCGACTGATTGAAAATGATGTTTCTGGGTGTGCAACAAATTAGATGAGGGTTGAGGGATATATTATGTACTCCCCAATGCTCAAACGAATACCAGCCGTCCTCCTCCTGAGAAGAAATCTACAAGGTTCGTATCTGTTTTAACAGTGTTGTACTTTGTGTGAACCCCTTGATGTTTAGTACCACATCAGGAAAATAAAGAGAAATTTGATGGTTTAAATAGTAAGGCTAAGAAGTCAAAGCTAGCATCGGCTAATCGATTTTGACAGTAATCTGAGCCAAACACGGCGCTACTCAGTATATCTCACAGCTCATATCGCTTTAACGAGCTCACGGGCACTGAGCCTGTGAAAAGAAATAAATTTTTAACCAATTAAGTCACCTGGGTACAAGAACTTTCCAATATAGGAAAGATGGCCACCACCAGTTCTCCACTTTTACTTCAACCTAATGTAGTAGCTTGTTTAAGAAAAAAGCAAGCCGACAACCAGCCCCTAGGTCTATCAATTCTGGGACTTGAGTTCACAGTATTAGGATGAACCGCAAAACACCAGATAATAATAGACGGCGCTTTAATTAAGATATTTAACTTTCCACTAACATGGTAGTCTTAAAGAAGGTACCAAAAGCTAAAGGAACATGCATAGACGTTTGAATATAACTTATTTGACACTTATAGATTATATCTTCGGCTATTTCCATAATGGGCCTCAAAATTCATGGGGATGTGATTATCATCCATGCATACACGTGATATGTTCCAATGATTGATTTGCAGATTATTAGATGCCTAACTAACATATCATTTCAACAAAGCTTTTTTCCTAGATGCGCTAGGGAGATTATCTTGGTTTACATCAAGGATTTGCTTTAAACCTTTATCTTTTTGTATTAGTTATAGACCAACTTACTAAGTATATTCCAGATAAAGTCTGATAGTATATATGTTATTTTCTAATGATATAAATATTAATTAACGAGACTAGACAAGCCCTCAAAACTAAAGGTTTTAAAATTAGTAGAATAAAGACAGAATATATGGAATGCATAAACTTAAAAAGAGAAAAGTGAAATTGCTTCTAGCCCCCACTATCCTTTACAAGTATTCTACCTGCCCCCCCCCCCTGGCTCTACCGGCGTTTTTAACACTCCCAAAACCCCCAAGAGCAAAGCCACAATTCACAAAACCACAATACTAGTCTGAGCCCCCAAAACACAAAATCCAAGAGTTTAAAATATTTGAAGAGCATATGACCCTTTTGAAAAGACCCTAATGCCACTAGGAAGGAACCCTAGAAGGGGGTGAATAGGGTTTATGCTAAACTAATCTAATTTATGCCAATTTAAAACTTATTAACAAAATATCCTAGCAAGTGAGATATAAACAAGATATATGCAAGGATAATAAACTAAGGGCAATATGAAAACAAACAAGATAGTGGGAATATAAACCATAAGCAATAGACAAAGACGATGTAAGATATGAACACAAAAATAAGTGTGCCAATGCAATCACAAACAAACGATATGATCACGGAGTTCGGTCCCCACGACCTAAGTCTCCGCTCCTCACCTCGAGGAGATCTCCACTATCACAACCGGATTTTCTACGCTCACCAGAATAACGTTTACACCTCATAATTTGGTTTTCTAGTTCACCAAAAACTTTACAATCACTCACAATGTAAACACACTAACTACCACCTCAAGTGTTGGTCTCTAGCCCGTGTCTCCCTCAAGTATTAGGAATTATAACCTCTCTCTAGGCATTACCACCTACCTCACTCCTCTTGGGACGACCCCATCTCTCACCACACACTCCTCTTGGTGTACTAGTATAATACAAAGTGAACATCACAATAATAACTCGATACAACAAATGTTTGTTCTCTAATATCAATGAGAACACAATATAATCTAACACTCTAAGTCACTAACCCACAACCCTAAATTATACTATGAATGTAAATAAAATAAGCTCAATAGGTTGTGTGTGAACACAGCGGTAAATCAAATCAAACTAAACTCAAATAAACTCTAGCTTATGGAAATAAAAATCAAACATATAAAATAGCTAGATTGCGTTTAGAAAATTTTCTCTATATGATAACAAGAGAGAGGTAGAAGAGTGAATGCTCAAACACCAAATGATGATCTCCACTTGATGTTGTAAAATTCTCTTCACAAACGAAACTTGAAAAATGCTTAAAAGCTTTTTTAAACAAACTTAAACCAAACTTTAAAACTCTTGGTAAACTTTCTTAAAACATTCTCTTAATTGTTTTTGGTCTAAGGTATGAGGGGTATTTATAGAGACCTCAAGACACAAGAAAATCAAAGAAAAAAGACCAAAAACCCAAAACTGGAACAAGCTGAAAAAAACTAACCGTTACAACATCAGTCGACTAACGGGTTTCATCAGTCGACTGATGAGCTGACCGTTAGAGGTATTTTCCAGCTCATCAGTCGACTGACGACCTTATTAGTCGACTGGTCAGTCGACCAAAACAAATTAACAGAAACTTTTTGTTATTCCAGGCGTTTTCATTAGTCGACTGAATACATTCATCAGTCGACAGATAACACTATATTAGCCTGATTTGACTAGTAAAATTTATTTTTGAAGTACCTTTAAAAATAGCAAATAAATTCTAAAAAATATAAAGCTTTGGGAAATCATTGTAATCTTGTAAATGAACATGTTACAAAAAAATTTCGGAATTGCACTTCTCAATAGTAAAAACTCATCATTTTTTAAATATGTCCAAAAACATAAAAACTAAACATACAAATGTTTTTATCTTTTGACATAAACACAATATTGAAACTTTTGTAAAATGATTTTATAGACTTAATGAATTGATATAAAATTTATGAAGTCCATAAACAAATAATTTAATATTTTCACAAATTCATTTTTGTATAAACTTAAAAACTATAAAACCAAAACATGTATATATATATATATATATATATAT
>BQKN01053467.1:741-18222 GCA_022839385.1 Asparagus kiusianus | reverse complement strand
ACCTTCTACTGTATATGTTAATTTTTAACCGAACATGTTAACGTCAACGTGAACATGTTATCTTTAACTTGAACATGTTAACTCTTAGCTGAACATGTTAACTTTTTGCTATATATGTTAACTTTCATTCTAACATGTTGACTTTAACATGAACATGTTAACTTTTATTTGAAGATGATAAGTCTCAGTTGAACATGTTAACTTTTAGATGTAAGAAAATAATAATATGCTGCTACGAAAATGCTATTGTGTACTGTGTAATGTACTTGTTTAGCTAGGGTATAGCTTGGTGCTACAACTACTTTTAGATGGATAACTTTCAGCTAAACATGTTAGCTTTCATTTGACTATGTTAACTTTGAGATGAACTTGTTAGCTTTCAACTATACACGTTGACTTTCAAATTCTTTAGACTTTAAAGTGAAGATGTTAACTTTCAGTTAAATGTATATTCCCGACTCACGAAGTGAAGCTCAATCTCTAAATTTAAAGTAAAAATCTTGACTTTAACTTGATCAAGTTAACTTTCACGCGAGCATGTCAACTCTCATCTTTATATGTTAAATTTCAGGTGTATATGCTAACGTTTAATTGAATATGTTAACTATCAACTGTATATGTTAAGTTTCATCTGCATATGTTAACTTTCTTACGAACATGTTATATTCCATCTCTTCACGCTAAAGAATGATACTTTTACATAATCCGTCATCAAGATTGAAGCCCGATCAGATCTCTGCACGCTTTAAGAATGTGAGAATTTTATTATGGTGAACGTTAACATGTTTAGTTAAAATTTAACATGTTATGAAGAAATTTAACTTATTATGGTGAAAGTTAACATATTATGGTAAAAGTTAACATGTAACAGTGAAAGTTAACATATTATGATGAACGTTAACATGTTCTGATGAAAAATTAACATGTTATGAGGAGAGTTAACATATAATGATAAAAGTTAACATGTAACAGTTAAAGTTAACATAAAAAACAGGTCATGTTATTACTGATCATGGGATTTGATAGTATCATAATAACCTGAAGGATATGTACAAATTATGTACAAGTGTCTGAGATTTAATAGTGTATCGTAAGTTAAAGATTATGTACATAATCTGTATATATTATGTACATAATAACCTCAAGATTATGTACATGTTATGTACCATAATATTTAGTTTTGATACACATAATTTATATATAATATTCAGTTTATTATGCACATCAAGTTCTATTTGAATGAACTTGTACATATTCACATGACAGTCATAATACAGTTAACATACAATCGTAATAAATTATACAAAAATTGATCACTAAATACACACAATACATTTTATTAAATTTTCATCCAAGTACAACCAAACCACAAGAACACATAGTATAATTAACTGAATAATGAAACATAACACATTACAAGCAGTTCTGGAGAAACTACACAAGAATAAAAAGTACACTTAGTATAATCAACTAAATAATGAAACATGAACAAAACTTGACTCGAAGCCCCCCTCCCCCTCCCCCTCCCCCTCCTCCTCGATGCCCCCTCCCCTTCATAAATAAATAGGAGCAAGTGCCCCTAAATGTACCAGCCACATGCAACTGCATGATAAACATCAAGTTCTTCTGTTGTCATCCTTCTATTAGAAGTTGAACTGCTAGCCTGGCACGGATGACATCAAACTCAGCATATGGGGTTGTTACTTGATTCCTATCAACCCCATGGATTATAGCCAAGGGTAATATTAATATTTATACACAAACATTAACATAAGTGGATAAAAGATCGTAAATAATATGCAACCAAACATGAATGAGAGTTACTAGACTTACTGATGGAATTTCTGATTGCAAAACTTTGAGACCCATCTGTTCTCAACTGGTGTGAGCTTTACCGCTACATGATGAGCTATTCTAAAGTTGTGAACGAAGGTTCCTTCACTATCAACAAAGCATACAAGATGATTGATTTTATACAAAAGAAGTTCAACTTATTAGAACTAAAAAGATACATTGAGATAACCATATAGTTTGTCCTTATACAACAACATACAAGATGAGTGAATTTATAAGAAAAAATTCTACAATATTGAACTATATGGGTATTGTAGTGCACCTATTTCTTTTAAGAAAATGGTATAGCAACAACAACAATAACAAAACACAATCATACAATTACATGACATGTCCAGGCATATATTTATCATTATCATCGCTATAACTAACATACATCCTCCAAATTTCATCCAACAAAGGTACACACGATAAAACAAACAACTTAAATGACGTCTCCAATTTAAAACATAAAAATTGCAAAGATATTCAAATAATTTAGATCATACCTTGAGGAGGAGGAGACCTGTTATTAGGATCCGATCCCTGATGAAAATCTCAACTTAGCGCCAAAGACATCTGCGGCGACAAACTCATCGGCGACTTCGGTGAGTTATAAGCCCTTATCACATCCTAAAACCCCTTAAATGCGATCTCGAGCCTCCTCTTCTCCTGATCCACCATCACCCTCTGCTCCTTCAACATTGTATACTCGTCCAGTATATCCCCCAACCCTAACAACCCTTTCGGCACCTTAACAAATCACTAAAAATTAGTGAAAAAACAGATTTTTTATCCTAGAAATTTGGGGCGAAAGAGCGACAATACCATCTCTTTTCGCTTGGTCTTTAAGAATAGGTCAGATGCCTCGGATCGAAAAGCGGCGAGGGTGTTTTCGTAATTTTTGTCGGCGAGGAAGCGGTCGACGATGAAGGCGATCTCGATCGGGGTCACTTTTTCCTTTCCCGTGACGCTGGGTTTCTTTGATTTTGTGGTCTTCACCATTGGAAATTAAGATTTCGGATCGAGGGGAGTGGGAGATTGAAGGAAAAGGGGAGGTCTTTAGTGAGAGAGTGAAAGTTAAAAAAATGCCGGGAGATTTTTCCATGTTTTCTTGGGGATAAAATGATGTTGGCGGGGGGAGGGGGGATGGAGGTTGGTGGAGAAAAGTTTCAGCTTTGAGCGTGAGAAGAGGGAAGAGAGACGGGGGCAATTTTGGGTTTTAAAAAAATATTTGTGTCTGTGTTGTCTTGGAAATGTAAATAGGGGCTAAAAATAATTACTTCATGTATTAGGGGCTTTGACACATAAAAAATAATACAGGTGTTTAGGTCACATCCACTTTATTTTTTGGGGCCTTGACACATTTTTCCCTTTAGACTCTTGTGACTCTATTCTTAATGATACATGTATATGTGTTCACTTGGTCTATTTTTGTATGTGAGTTATGTTTAGTATACTTTACATCTATGCTTGCTCACATATGTTTGCATTGATCATTATTGTATACATTCATTAAGATATTTTGATAAGGGGAGTCATCCCTATATTTTTTTGTTGTTTATACTCACCCGTGCTTATTGACAGGAGAAGCTTTAGCTCTTTTATTCTTTTGTTTTCCCTATTTTTAATGTTGCCAAAGAGGGAGAAAATGTGAGTATTTATATGTTTGTATGTTTGTGAACTTTTATTGATTTTATTATGCAATATTGGTAAATTGTTTGTCATCATCAAAAAGGGGGAGATTGTTGGCCTTCTTGTTTTGATGATGATTTAACAAATAATTTACGACTAATATTAGTTTTAGTAATTTGTTTTGTGTTGTTAAGTATACACAAGAAAACGAGCTACATGGATATTGAAGCCTATGAAAATCAAGTCAACCAATCAAGTTCAAGCTTCATGCAATTCACTCTTGGTATACTTAGTATAGGTTTATATGTATTGTGTGCTAATTCTTCAAGCTCAAATTTTACACACACATTTATTTGTAAAATTCCTCAAATCATAGGTGTTTTTATGCAAAATATATTTTAATATGCTTTGGAATATACAAACATTATTAACATCTTTTATTAAGTCCATAAAAACATTACACAAGATTTTAAAACTTGATTTGAGCTAAATGTCAAACTCAACATGTTTATAAACACATGTATTTTAGTGTTTTTGAATATTTTTGATATTTCACAAATAGTAAGAGGAAATTGAAAAATTTCTTTTCCAACATGTTCATATTCATGTTTGTAAACGTTTTCCAAAGTTTTATATTTTTTGGAATTTATTTGTTTTTTTAAAAGAGGCTTGAAATTCATGTTTACTATTTATTACATGCCGAAAACCTGTTATCAGTCGACTGATAAAACTGTCTGTAATCTTTAAAATTTTTTATTTTCTTATTTGGTCAACTGACCAGTCGACTGATGAGGTCATCAGTTCACTGACGAGATTCATCAGTCGACTGATAAGCTGTTAGCTGTCTGTAACGGTCAGCTCGTCAGTCGACTGATTAAGCTCATCAGTCGACCGACGCCTGTAATGGCTAGTTTTTCTAGCCTTTTGTATTTTTGTCTTTTTGCTAGGTTTTCTTGGTTTTTGGGATTTTGTTTTCATCTATATATATCCCTTATTGTTTTACTTCTGAGAATGATCTAAGAGGGTTTTTAGCAAGAGTTTAAAAGAATTTAAAGTTTGTTTAAGTTTTCTAAGTTTGAGTTTACAAAAAGGAGGCTTGCATTTTCAATTGAGGAATTCATCCTCAATCTTTTTCATCCTCTATTGTGTTTATAGAGAAGTTTTTCTAACTCTTTTCTCTAGTAAATTGTTGTAAGCGTCAAAAATTACCTATGGTTTCCCGAACATAGCTCGAGACGACGAGCCATGAACCGTCAGATGACACAGCAACGAACCATCAAAACAACAAAATGGCAAATCGTTGATGACATGACAACAAGCCTGCACGCTCATCAGTCAGCTCCAAGTAGCCTGCACGCCCATCAGCCACCTCTAAGCCAACGAAACGCATAAAGCGAATTGGTGAAGCGGACAAGTCAACGAAATGATGAAATGTACGTAACGACAAAACAAGTCCAACCAAAATGAATTGAAAAAGCCCCTGGTGGTCGAGTCGCGTCAAAACGACTTGGCCAAATCTAGTGGCAGATGGTGGCTCACTCCCAGAAACTCCCGAAAATGCATTTTCTGATAGTTTTTTGGGATTCTTTTATTCCAGAACCTCCCCAACTGCTTTGAAGCTATCCCTAACATAGTTAAACAGTTATTAACTGTAGATGAGATCAAATCATCAATTCCTATCTTAAAAAGCTACAACCGAAGACTATAAATATAATCCTAAGGCTTTCATTTAAAGAGATCTGAAATCAGAGGGCAAGGTGCTGTAAAACTAAAGAGTAGAGCACGAATTTCAGAGGAGGGCTAGCAGATCTTGGTGAATTTCAGCATAACGAGGAAGTTATTCGAAGGATTTGAGGTCCGTTCTCCCTTTCCTCTGGATCAAATTTTATTTTGATCTCGAGAAGAGTCATAATCTCGCTTGGTCTAGATTATCACTTCTGTGATTACTTCCTTTGTGAAGTAAGAGCATTAATTCACTTTTTCTGTCAACCGGATCTGATCCGCGGTGGTCTACGGACTAACACATCCCGGCACATGCAAAAATCCTATGCAAACAGAGACTAATAAATAGGATTTGTGTGTTGTTTTAAAGAAGTTATAATCTTTATGTTTTCATTATGTAAAAAGATCTTATAAAAAGATCAACTTTTACTTTGCTTTTTGAACTTATTGTAACGAAAGAAGTTGTAATGAGTTTAATAATGAAAAAATTAACTTTTGCACCAAACACGCTGGTGATCACAATAGGAGACAATAGTCTCGTCACTGAGGCTGTCATGCGACAACCGAAGATAAAGATCCCAGTTGATTCAAAGGTCGAGTACGAGTTAGACGAAGCTAAATTCGAGGAATATTTCTCCCCGTCTTCATCAAAATCCTCCTCTCCCTGCAAGTGCGAAAAGAACCCGTTTTTGAAGGAGGTGTATTCATTGATGAAGGCTGCAAATGACTCTGCTCATCACAACTCCTCTCCAATCAAGGAGTTATCCAATCAAGGTACGGCAACTCTGACGAAGAGGGATCGTCAGAGGTGACGCCAACGCCAAGCTCGTCAAATTGCCAAGGGATTAGAACAAGTCGATAGAGTTCGCTACTACGTAGACTTGGAGTCTAGGAAGCATCATTTAATACAGCCGCCTTAACAGCAAGCTACTGCTACTTCCTCCAAACCATCGATGGGAGAATGTGTTCTTATCAAAAGGACTCGTTCAACCATGAGGAGCACATCCAAAAGCGACGCACAAATGCCGCACGTGGGTGTGCCTTTATGTAAAAAGCTCAAGGCATGCAGAAGGAAGAGGTGGCCAAAAAACCACCGAAATCCAAATAAGTCTAGGTGCCGAAGGCCGAAACAACGGCGAAATCAACTCCATCAGCCTCCGAGCCCACACGTCTTGCTCCTGTACCTCCGGTGAAGCCCTATGGCAGCATGGATCTATCCAAATTTAAGATTCCGATGAAAGATCACCTGGGTCCTCTACATGAAGATCGAGGCAAAGCTCCGATGAATAAAACCCGAGTAGTTCCTCTGGTTGGGGGTCGTACAAACACTACTATCAAGCCAAAGACTGATCAAAGGCATCCCGCCAGCTCCAAACAAACCGGGACACCTCATTGTACATGTTTATGTGCTGTGCACAAGAGAACTCCTGGCATTCATTGCCTAAGTGTTCGACCCAGGAGCCCGTTAAGGCCTCACACTCGCAAGGGGGTGGTTCTAAATGTACGACTCTTGATGCAACCTTGGATCATTTAAAGGAGATAGTGAATCGTCCCGAGAATGTCAACAAGGTTCTTCATCCCCAAAAGAAAATGTGTTCGTCAAAAGATAACGTTATACTTAGGGTATCACGCCAACAAGCGATGGATTGCTCTAATGAGCTGCACTATCAAGCTAGGGATGTGAACAAATCCCAAAAGTAGGATGTCCAAGAAACTAACTCTCACTGTCCATGTGAGAGGCTTATACGGATGGTATTATCAAAATATAGCTGCGCCAGGACCATTTTACAAAGGGTCTCAATATTCAAGAAGCTTGCCACTGAAGCATCGAAGCCCAAGCCAAAATGCTTCCATGAGAGAAAATCCACCATTCAGGATGTTGAATTACCTGAAGTCACCATCAACATGGTTAACAAAGGAAAATCAATATGGGGCTTGAATGATCCTAATCCTGACTTTAACCTAGGAGAAAAAGTCAGTCTAGGAATTGCCTAACAAATGTCTCGGCTCCAGTTAGAAGCCATCAGACATAGGGATTATCCAAGTATGCACAAAGGACTATCTTCAGATAATAAGCTGTCAGACACTTGCTCCACAGTCATTTCAGATGACGAGCCCTCAGATACGTGTTCTGTAATAGCCCCTAACAACATAATGTCTAGCATGTGGGAAGTAAGCGAGTTGTTCATGATCACACCAGATCAAGTAGCTCAAATACTTCAAGAGGATCTAGCTCGATAGCGAGAAGAGCTTAGAGTTGATATGAACATGCAAATAGAGCTAAACATTCAACGGGTGAGGGAATTACATGACCAGCAGCTTTAAGGTTTATCAAATCAGCAAGCTGAATCCAATGCCACAACCAAAATGTCACAGTTAATAGCGATCCAGAAGTGGATGAAGTCATCATTGCTGACACACCTCCCTAAAATACCAGGAGTGGTCCAATCGTACCCCTCGATAACACTAGGGGTGGTTCAAATGCACCCCCTAAAAATAAAAACGTTGGGGGTGGTTCAACTCATTCTCCTTAACATCCTTCGAATGAAGATGCAGACAACAACGAGATGATGAAAGAGTTAGAGAATAAGGTCAATGCCTTAATATTCGCTCAAGAAGTGAGGAGAACGGGCATTCCGTGGCCATATCTAAGAGTGGGATTCAATCCCATACCCAATGAAGTTCAATCTAATTAACTTCAAGCCGTTTGACGGGAAAGTTTCGCCTACTCAGCACCTAATTTATTTTAAGTCTCACCTAGGATTGATCTCCAAGAATGAATCCTTGATGATTTGGTCATTCATGGGCACCCTTTGCGGGGTGACCTTCGATTGGAATCAACATCTCAAGCCGGGGAACATCAAGTGCTGGGACGACATGGAAAGCTTGTTCCTCAGCAACTTCTTCGACGATAACATCGAAGTATCGATCAGAGCTCTTCTGGATGAGAAGCAGAAGAATGGTGAGTCGGTTGATAGTTTTGTCAAACTCTTCTTCAATAAGGCAATGAATTGCAAGAATCCTGTCATAGAGGAGTTCATCTTACAGACTTGTCATAACAATCTCTCCATCAATGTCCCCGAAGTCATGGGGGTTGTCCCCTCAACCACATGAAAGGAATTAAAAGTACGTGGAAAATAGGTCGAGCGCTTCCTCAAAAGAAAGGAGCTCGAGAAAGGCCAACCGACAACTAAAGTACCTGCAACTGCTGAAGATATTCATCAACAGCCACCTTAGAGACAACAAGGGACTCTTAATCCAAAGTTTTAGGAGGAATATTCTTTCAAACATAATGAAGTTCTAGTCATCTTCAAGTACCTCCTCGCCAACGATAAAATCAAGCTGCCACCGATTACATATCAGGAGGAAGCAAACAAGACTTCAAATCCTAAGTATTGTGCATACCACAGGAGGGTACATCGCCCCACCAATACTTGTATTACACTAAAAAATAGTATTCAAGTCTTGGTTGACGTCGACATCATATATCAAAAGAAGCCGAATGAGAACGGCTTCCTCCGATAGGTATATGAGGTTAAACTGCTCCCATCCTCTAATGAGTATAAGAGGTTAAACTGTTTCTCTGTGATACTCCAATGGGTATACGAGTCTAAACTGTTTTCCTTATTTCTAACAGAAAGTTCTTAGAGAATATTACACATAACATTCTTAAGGATAACCTAAGATCAAAGGTTTGTTCAAGTCAACGCCTAATACGCGTTGCTGGGTAGCCTATTCTCGCAATAATGGTGAAGTCTATGTATTCAATATTATAGCACTAAGTCTAAGAGAGAGAGCTCTTTTAACACAACGTTACATGTGGAACGAACTTAGACAATCCGCATGCTAGCCCGACTCAAGCAATTGTCGATAAAGGCTTATCAAATCCGTTGATGGATGAAGATTTGCCAAAAATCCAATAAGACCGATAGTCATTGGCGCACCAACTTTATCAGTTGGTCTCATGACTTAAGCACCCGAGACAATATCAATTTCAGCCAAAGTCTTCATAAGGAACTTTGAAAGAATTTGCAATGATAGCCGTATCAGCTCCAAAAGTTGATCCTACAACCAAAACTCCCCTGTGGTTAAATAAATAACTAACGGGATGTAAGGGTAAAATCCATACCTACAGAATAACCAAGTCTCAATAATTGGTCCTACAGCCTCGATATTTATGTCGGTCAACGCGTTGTAAGGAAAGTCAACACCGGTCAACGTGTTGCAATGAAGGTCAACGCAGGTCAAAGCTTTACGAGGAAAAGTCAATGCTAGTCAACATATTGCGATGAAGGTCAATGTGTCGACAATTTTTAGCCAAAACAAAGCTCAGATTAATTTTAGGTCAAAGGATGATCGCAGTGAGTTCAATCGTAATTTAGATATGAATCCCTGATGAAGATAGTCAGTTCAACGTTGACTCAACGACACAAGCTAAGATCAGAAATCAATACATTAGTTTCAGTTTGAGGCTTCAACAATGGTCACATGATAAATGCAGCACCGAAAGAATCTTAACTATTTGACAAAATACTAAATAGACTGAGAATTGAAGACGTCAAGAACTGAAGCTAATTATAAGTCCTTTAAAACTAATTGAATGTGGGGCCTATCACATCCAAAGTATTACAGGCTCTTCTATAAAAGAAACGAGACTAAAATACATTGGAGGGGTATCTGTAGGCATCAAAAATTACCTATGGATTCCCGAACGTAGCTCAAGACGATGAGCCATCAAGCCGCGACCGTCAGATGATGCAGCAACGAACCGTCGAAACAACAAAATGGCGAATCGCTGATGAAATGGTAATAAGTTCGCACGCTCATCAGCCAGCTCTAAGTAGCCTGCATGCCTGTCAGCCGTCTCCAAGCCAACGAAATTCATAAAGCGAATCGGTGAAGTGGACAAGTCAACGAAATGACGAAATCCGCACAATAGCAAAACAAGTCCAACCAAAATGAACCAGAAAAGCCCCTGACAGTCGAGTTGCTTCAAAACGACTTGGCCAAATCTAGTAGCTCAGCCCAAGGCCAAGCCACCAAATGGTGGCTCGCATGGCCGCGAGCCATCATTTGGTGGCTCGCACAGCCGCGAGCCGCCAAATGGTGGCTTGTACAGTGCCGAGCCACCAGATGGTGGCTCACTCCCAGAAACTCTCGAAAACATGTTTTGTGATAGTTTTTCGGGATTCTTTCGTTCCAGAACCTCCCCAACTGCTTTGAAGCTATCTCTAAATGTGGTTAAATGGTTATTAACTACGGATGAGGTCAAATCATCAATTCCTATCCTAAAACGGTACAACCAAAGCCTATAAATACAAGCCTAAGGCCTTCATTTAAAGAGATCTGAAATCATAGGGTGGTGTGCTGTCAAATTGAAGAGTAGAGCATGAATTTCAGAGGAGGACTAGCAGATCATTACAAACTTTAGCATAAAGAGGGATTTATTCGAAGGATCTGTGGCATGCTCCCCCTTTCCTCCGGATCAAACTTTATTTTGATCTCGAGAAGAGTCGTAATCTCACTTGGTCGAGATTATTACTTCTCCAATTACTTCCTTTGTAAAGTAAGAGCATTAATTCACTTTTTCTATTAACTGGATCTGATCCGTGATGGTCCACAGACTAACGCGTCCCCGGTACAGGTAAAGATCCTAAGCAAACAAAGACTAACAAATAGGATCTGTGTGTTGTTTGACAGAAGTTGTAATCTTTATTTTTCATTGTGTAAAGAGATCTTATAAAAAGATCAACTTTACTTTACTTTTTGAACTTATTGTAACGAAAGAAGTTGTAATGAGTTTAACAATGAAAAAATCAACTTTTGCTCCAAACAATTGTTACTGATTTTCATAGTCATTTCATTGCTAGTTTGCTAATTGAGTTAGATTTCATTTATACTTATTTTATCACACACACCTTATTTGAGCTTTTAGTATTTCATACATCATATATTGGGTTGTGGGATTAAGATATTGTGAGAGTGAGCTTATATTATGTTCTAATCTATTGTAGAGAACAAAATCTTGTATTTGAGCCTTATTTTGAGTTACACGTTGTATTACACTTGTAAACCGAGAGAAGTGTGTAGTGAGAGACGGGATCGGTTCCAAGAGGAGTAGGGTCGGTAGTAAAGCCTAGTGAGAAGTTGTAATTCCGAATACTGTAGGAAGATGACACGGGCTAGGCCAACACTTAGAGAGTGTAGAGTGTGATTGCAAGTGTGTAAGTTATAAAGTTTTCGGTAAACTAGGAAACCGATTTGTGATAGGTAAACATTATTTGGGTGAGCATAGAAAACCTGGTTGTGATAGTGGAGATCTCCTTAAGGTGAGGAGCGAATACGTAGGTCAAGTGGTTGACCGAACTCCGTGAATATATCGTGTGTTTGTTATTGTTTTTGTGCACTATCGCTCTTGTTTAATTATTGTTTGTTCATATATCCTTGCCTTAATCTATTGTATATCAATATTGTTAGGATATATTTGTTAGTAAGTTTTAATCAGCATTAATATCTAATAAGATTAGCATAAATCCTATTCACCCCCCTCTAGGGTGTTTTCAGTTCGGTCAACCCACGACCTACATCTCTGCTCCTCACCTTGAGGAGATCTCTACTATATCAACACGAACTACAAAACAATAATTTTTAACGTTCACCGATAATGTTTACAATACACGATTGTTAATCCTACAAGCAAAACACTCCTCTAAGTGTTGGATTACTCGTGTCACCTTTCTCATGTCGTTTTCATCATGGAATCCATTAATACTTCAGTTGTTTACAATGAATTACAATAAAAATAAGAAAATTATAACTTTCTAGAAAATAACAAAAAAATCTTTTATCAATTTCTGCTTTTGTCAGATCTTTGCCTGTTTCGGGGGTGCGTTAGCCCGTGGACCATCGAATCACAGATTCTGGTTAAATCGTAGAGGTTTTAAGGATTCTTCCTTCTTTTAGAAGTAAGAATAGTTACTGTGAATATCTTATCAAAGTAAGATGAACACTCTTCTCAAGATCAAGTCAAAACTTAGATCTCAAGGAATGAAGACTCTCTTTCTCTTGTTCAAATTCACTAAAAGCTCAAGTCTTTCTGTACTTTGCTCTCTGTGGTCCGATCTTCGTCAATAATAGTCCTAGGGGGGTATTTATAGCCCCTAGAAAAGTTTAACTAAAAGTAAAATATCATGGTGTATTTGTGCTTGCGAGACAGTTGGGACTGTCTCGACGGTGGAGATAGTTGTGATTGTCTCGGCTTCTGAGACAGCCATGACTATCTCAGGAAGCCTAAACTACCTAGCAGTTTCTGCTATAACCGCCCTCTCATGTTTTAAACTCCATTATTTTGGTAGTTATCAACATGATTCTCGCCCACAACGTCTCCCACGTTCTTTAACAGTTAATGGTCACGTGTCATGCATTTGCTTCAGTGGTTTCTGAACCCTTCATCACTGTCTCGTGTGTTAGACAGTCAAGACTGTCTCACGTACGAGACAACTTAAGACTATTTCTTTTGATCTTTGGATGATTTCCTCGGCAACTTAGATGGTGGTGTTTATCGCTTTCTCCCCATCTTGAACTGTGTGTGATGATATATAGGCAATTTTTTATGCCTATAGATACCCCCTCTAAATTATTTTAGTCTTAATCTTTTATAGATGAGTCTAGAATACTTTGGATATGATGCACTTCTACTTCGATTCATTGACTTCTCCATATTTCAGTTTATTCAGTTGTTATTAAATAACTAAAATTTCTCGGTGCTGCGTTTATCGCCTGACCGTTGTCGAAATCTTGAACTGAAGCTAGTGTATTGATTTTTGAATTAGATCGTGTTGTTGGGTTAACGATGAACTGCTCATCCTATTCATAATGAATTAACAGGGATTGTCCTTTGACTTGGAATTGATCCGTACCTTGTTTTGATAGAGACATAGTTTATACTGGTATGTTAATTGGAGTCTACACAGTTTAGGCTCTTAAGGTGTTGGAGATGGAGAATCAGTTTATACTCGTATACTCCTCGGAGTTTTCATATGTGTTGTACGAGGGTCGAGGTTGATCAAATACCACCAAATTGCACATTTTGGTCGAGACAGTCCTAATTGTCTCGGAAATTTCCAAGACAGTTACGACTGTCTCGCTGCTCAAGACAGTCGAGACTATCTCCGACAATCAAGTCGGGGGTATAAAACCCCGACCTAGGGTTTCTGTTGACTTTACGTCGATTGTTTTCTGATTTTTTAGCGGGTTTTTGATGATTTTCCGGCAATTTCCCCAAGTTTTCGGCCTCTTTTTCCTCTCTTCATCCTTGATTTGGGTAGGGCTCTTATTTGGAGAGAGATTTCTCTCAAGATTCGAAGGATTTCCTTAGGTTTGTTCTCCCTCTAATTTTGTTCTAAAATTTTAATTTTCTTTACTTTTCTCCATGCATGCAGTCCTTTGAGCGTATTTGGTGATCTCTATACCGATTCTAACCCTAAAACACTAACTTTCTTCTAGGATTTTGACGGAGATTATATTTGCACTATGTTGCCAAGGAGATCTCGAGTTTCCCGAGGCCGCTCGGCTTCCCAGACTGCTGAGAGGGTTGATCCCGCTGCCACTTCTTACGAAGGTATATTCCTTTCATTCTTCTACGAATTTAAATATCGCATTTTACCGACTTTATATGTATTTTACCTATTTTCTCATATAAAACCTCGTTTGTCATCCTTTGAGATGCATTCGGGAAGAGCTGGTATCCTCCTTTGAGGGGATCGATGCTGGAAAGTGTTTGTTTTGGTTGGACAAGACACACTTCAGAGTATACAAAAGCGATTTTATATTATCCCATGTCTTTTGAAAGGCTCGCATAGTAACGCATATCCCTTTTATACGTGTGGTAAATGAAAATCGTCGCACCTGTTATGAGATGATGATTCTATCTTATGGAACAAGATATACCGGCTTCTCTAAAATTTTAGGACTATTCTTACACAATTTATGTGTATTTCTTCCCTTTTAGTCCATTTCCCTTCTATAATATTCCCTGCTAGTGACGTCACGGGTCAAAGTAGTGCCACCCATTCTTATTATGAGGGAATCTTGTTAGTCGAGTCAGCTCCTCAGTTCAACTCGGATTATAATGAGGAAACAATAGAGATTCTGCGACGAGGTGATTGTGGTGTCCTGCGATGGTTGATCACTGACGCAACTTTAATTTCAGAGCAAGACTCAAATCTGTGTGTGAGGAAGCCAGATTTCTTGTTTGGTAATGCTGTAAAGGACCCAGAGGTTATTTCCTATAGATCCGCATAGTGGTTGCATGGGAATGGGTTGACATTCTTGTAACTGCCTTAGATTCCTCGAGATCATTCACTTTTGAAGTTCAGAAATCTGGCCGTCAGTTGGGAAATGTTTTGGAGATTGTCGAAAAACCACAAACGTGTCCACTGTGGTTTTATCGGTAGAGACGCCTTCACTTCGGGTTCTAACGACAGAGCTTCTATACGAGGACTTCATCCCGGTATTTTAGCTCAGGATAACTTGCCCCAGAATGAGAGGGTGGCAAAGGCAAACATTATAAAGAATAGTTTAGCTATGTTGGGAAGAGAACTCCCCATTAAGAAGTTCAGATGCTACGGGTGGGTCCACTATTTTGGAGACAAATGGTGGACGAGAATGACTCGGTATGTATTAAACCGTTAGGGGTGAGAGTTAACAGAGTTAGGGTTGTCAGTCCCTATTCGCGCCAGCATGTATGATCTACAGATTAGCGTCAACCATTTTTTTGTTTTGTTCGAGATTTATAATTTTGACACTAATACTTTCTTAACCAAGAACGGGGAGCTCGGACTACCATTACATGAGATGATGAAGGTATCGGGATTGCCCATGGGTGATGTTCTGTATCAAGAATTCTTCCCGATGGTCAGTCAGTTGAACAGGATGAAGGATCGGTCGGCTGCGACCTATGATACCTTATGGGAGCTGACATGCTATTAGCATATAGCTATGGCTGAAATGGAGACTAAAACTAAGAAGAGATCTTCCTAGATCAGCTTGAAGCAATTCGCGGATTATCTGTTCAAGAATCTTGAGAGTCGTTCAGATGCCGTATGTGAACTATCTCCCATGACTCAGGATGAGATCAACCGGTTGTTAGAGAGAACAAATGCACAATCCTACACCTTCCGTTCAGAAGACGGCTTTCCTCACGGCACCAAGTTTCATTCTTATTTGTGGCAGGCTGGTGTTAAGATTAACCTAAACACTCTACTAGCTGGCTTTTTGGCTATATGGCTGAAGAAGTATGTCGTGCCCCATCAGCCCTCCGATGCAATACCGATTGAAGTGTTATATCCGGCTACTCAATTAGCCATAGGTCGTAGGTTGTCTTTGTTTCCCACAATGGTCGCTGATATCTACAGTGGGCTACGACAATTGGCTATTGTATTCACTCAAGAGGGGAAGAAGCCCTCCGTCGAGCTCTTCGTACCGAATCTGGAGTTAGCGTACACTTATTTGATGACCTCGTTGGTGCTCCATTGGCCAGATTTGATGAGGGCTCCTAAGACGGTGGATCCAAGCCTCCCTCTGTTACAGATTCTTGAGGGTTATAAGTGGGTCACACGTCAATGGACGGAAGTATCTAGGCAATTTAAAGTCCATAAGTGTTAGGAGTTTTACCCTTGCTTCCCTCAACTCTCCGGGACTTATAATGCGACTCTGTTGGATGCTGAAGAACTAAGGTAGGACCGCACAGTATTGGACATCGGCTTCTTTAGATGGCTGATAAACATCTGACTGGTTATCTGATATTCCGGGTGAAGGATGTCTGTCGTATTGAGCCTTATTTTCCATATCGGTTTGCTCGTCAATTTGGTTATGATCAATTGCATATTGGCAATCTGAATTGTCAGCTTCGAGTTTGAGGTGGACTTATAGATGGAACAAGAGCCTGGTTTTAGAGTATCGTCGGTTGTATGAATGCTGAGTTTGATCTCCCTTTGGAGGTGCCTCCTCTGCAGATGACCTTCCTTTACTGTAAATGGCTGATAGCTGCCAATGTTGTCACTCAAAAGAGGAGGATATCTGAAATAGAGGAAGAGATAGCCTCTCTACGTGCATTAGAAGTAGTTCGCGAAACTATACTTTCACACAGAGGAAAAGAAACTACCGAGCCTTTCAAAAAGGGGAAAGAACCTGCTCGCTCAGCTGATAGTGAAGAGGAGTTTGAGACTGATGAGACTGAGACTTCTGGGGAGGAGGGTGAGACTGAATCAAGTTCTAAAGAAACAGAAGAAGAGGTTGGAGAGAAAGACGATGAAGAAACAACCGGTCTCCCTGATCATTTCTTCTAAAGAGGGTATGTAAACACTTCCATTGCTCACAGGACTCATCATGCTGATCTAGCTCAACCACATGATGCACCAAAAAGACGGAAGGAGAGGGTCGTTATGACATATCCTAATCAGATAACGGTAGAAGTCCTTAGTAGAGAGGAAGAGGAAGAAGAAGATACAATGTCTCTCGCTCATAGGCAAGCCTCTCAGTCCTCAACTCGAGCTCAAGCTCAAATTCCTCCAAGAACTGAATTACGTACCAAGTATCGTCATGAAAAATCTGAGGTTCAAAGTGAAGCGCGTCCACTGAAAAGAAGGAAGGAGGTCGCATCTTGATCACATATTCCTTGTCCAACTCTAGGGGAACCATCTGCTCACAGTATTCCTTCAGATGAACAAAGTAACGATTCATATTTATCTTCATTTTACTATTCTCATACTTCTTAAAATTTGAACTCATCCCGTACTCGATTTTTGTAGGGAGTCAAGAAGAAGGAGAGATACAGACTGGCATTGCTTCTCCTGGTATTATGGACACTGAGGAGCCTAACTTTATTCAACAAATGCACGACGCAATGGATGACGACCCGGCCGGGGTTCAGACGACTTCTAATGTTAATCCATCGTCTCCAAGCGTAGGTACGGGTATTTCTCCATTCAGATGGCAATTCCAAAAAATGAGTGGATCGGAATGCGTACCTCTTCTAATGACCTGTGCACTTTATCTCCTTCTAGTTAAACTAAAGGAAGCAGGTATAAGTGGAGTTATCGAATCAACCAGAGTCACCAAACGTAAGGCTAATTTCCATTTCGTTTGAGATTATATATATATATATAGATATATATATATATATATATATATATATATATATATATATATATATATTGTTCATGACTCAGTATATCCTATATATGTCTATATGTCACAACGAATGAACCAGCTGAAGGAGAAACTGCTCAC
>BQKN01053458.1:0-17413 GCA_022839385.1 Asparagus kiusianus | reverse complement strand
TTGCCCTTCGCAGGCGACACTAAGAAGAGCTAGTGTCTCGTTTTAGCCGAGACATAAGCTTATAACTTCTAGATCTCACGCGGATCGACGAAGTTCTGTTTCTATATCCCTTTGCGGATAGACGAAACTCTGCCGGATTTTACCGGAAAGGATCTTGAAGAGTCGGCGGTCCACGGATATCGACATCCCCGTCACAGGCCAACAACCCACGCAAGCGAGACCGAACCAAACCGGGATCTCGTGTTTATTTTTGTTAAAGTTGTAAATCATTTGTTTTCATTTTATTCTGTTGTAACGATTGAAGTTGTAACAGATCTCAAACAAGAGCAATGAAAACAACAACTTTTCCCGAAAACAAGCTGGCGACCACAGTGGGAGCCGCCGACCTCGCTGCCGAGATCGGAGTGACGCAACCGGCCTTCAAGATCCGGGTGAATGAAGAGATCGAATATGAGTTCGATCAGAAGAAGTTCGAAGAGTACCTCTCCTCCTCCTCCTCCAGATCCGCCTCTCCGCAACGGCGTAGGAAGAACTCATCTCCCAAAAGGGTTCGCGGAATCTCCAACTCCTCAATCCGAGACTCCGCCATCGCTGCCACTACGCCCGTACCACGCAACGGCCCCGCGTCGATCAGCGTGGTTAAGGCTGTAGACCAGGCCCTCGCAACCGCTACAAAGGCGATGGATGATGCAGCTCCAGCCCCATCGAAGAGAGCGCTCCAAAGGCATCGTCAACGCCTCGCTCAACAACTCGCCAAGGCCAGGGAGTCAAAAGATGGAGTGCGTTATGCAGAGGATCTGAAGTCGAGGCAGCAGCAAGAGCAACGGCAGGTAATCAACCTCCCCTCCAAAACAGGAGTGAGTGAGTGGATCCGCGTCAAGAGGAACCGCTCCACGCTCGAGGAGCGAATCAAGAAGCGCCGTGCTCTACTTGCACACGCCCGGCTCCTCCTAAAGAAGGCGGAAGAGATGCAGCAAGAAACGGCGGTCAAAACGTCGTCCAAAAGCAAATCGGTGTGGGTACGCAAAATAAATCCAACACCTCAAACCAAGAAGGGTGAGGCCATCACCCGGAGTTCAGCCAAATCAGAGCCTGTTCCTCCTGTACCGGCACCCTCAACGGAGCCAGGTAAACAAGGGGATCATTCAAGATCCCAGGTTCCTTTGTCGGGTCGCCTCGGTCCCTTACCGGAGAACCGAGGTAGGATACCCATCAAAGAACGGCTGGGACCATTGAAAGGTCCCCAAGTTAAAAATCAGACTGGGGGTGGAGTTAATCCCCCCAAGAAAATTGACAAAGGGAAAGCCCCTATCACCGACCGCACCGGGTTGCGAGTCGAAACAAAAGAGCCCGTTCAGTTCATACGCTCACAAAAGCGTAAAACTGAACGGGCCACTTTTGAAAAATCCAACAAACCATCTCATCCTCAAAGGGAAGCACACTCATCCGAGGATGAGCGTGTTGTGCCGGGGAACACCCACCAGCACTCTGTAGGTTGCTCCAGCTACAAAGCTGATGAGTTGTACTACAGGGCTGGGGGTATTAGAAAATCTCGAAAGAGATGTGTGCAGGATAGGGAGCCCCGCTGCCCGTGTGCAAGTATCATTAAGGCGGTGCTGTCAGAATGCCGTTGTGACAGTTCCCCAAAAAGAATCTCGGTGTTCGAGAGACTCTCCAAGCCGAAGCGTTTCCACAAGAAGAAATCGCTCTGCCGAGAGAACGAATACTCAAGAGTGTCGGTCAACATGACTGGCAGGGGAAATTCAGCACAACCCTTCAGCATAGAACAGCTGGCCGAGATATCCCGGTGCATGACACGGTTGCGGCCCGGAACCAGCGGCCAAAAGAACTACCAAAGGGTACCGATTGGACTCTCCTTAGAAGAAGAAGAATCAGAGGCTGATTCGGACTCTTGCTCGGCGGTGGCATCTGATGACACGGCCTCGAGTGCGGGCCAACCTTACGAGTCGCTCATGATCAGTGCTGAACAAGTATCTAAAATACTTGAAGAAGCCCTGGCCAAGCAAAAGGAAAGCTTCAAATTTGAAATGGAGATGACCCTCCAGCGGATGAGGGAGATGCACGACCAACAAATCGCGGCGCTGACGGTTCACCAAGGAGAGCCCGGTCGTCGCAATACTCCGAATCCAGAGGAGAATGAACGGGAAGCAGATAATATCAATATCCCTCTTATCAACACCGACAATGGGGGTGGTCCCGCAGAAGATAATGCAAAAGAGGACCACGTCACCTCTCCCAGAAGCCACTCAAAGGCCGAGACGAGCGATGAAAGGAAGATGAAGGACCTGGAGAGCAAGATCAATGCATTGATGAATGCTCAGGAGGTAAAAAGATCCGGTATACCCTGTCCTTACCCAAGAGAGTGGGAATCGATTCCATATCCGGCAAAGTTTAATCTAATTAACTTTACGCCGTTTGATGGGAAGGGTTCCCCTACCCAACACTTAATCTATTTTAAGTCTCATTTAGGAATTATTTCCGGAAATGAGCCCCTCATGGTGCGGTCATTCGTCGGCACTCTTCGCGGAGCTGCCTTCGATTGGTATCGCCGTCTCAAGCCCGGGAGCATCAACGGCTGGGATGACATGGAGGACATGTTTCTAACGAATTTCTTTGATGATGACACCGAGGTTTCAATCGGCACGCTGTTCGATGAAAAACAAAAGAACGGCGAGACGGTTGAAAACTTCGTGAAAAGATTCCGGAACAAAGCTATGAATTGCAGGGATCCAGTCAGCGAGGATTTCATCCTCGAGACTTATCACAACAACTTAACGCTCGACATCCTGGAAGCCATGGGAATGGTGCCGTCTAAAACCTGGAAGGATTTAAAGATGCGGGGAGAGCGAGCTGAGCGATTCCTCAAGAGGAAGAAGGCGGAGAGAGGGCAAATACCCAATAATGCCCCGCAACCAAATTTTACCCCCAAGGGTAAAGGGAAGGCGCATGCAAATGCTGTGAACGCAAATCAAGTATTTGAAGTGCAAGCACAGCCGCAACAGCCGCAACAGCCACAGCAGCCGCAACAGCAGCAGCAGAGGGCGCCCCAACAACCCAGGTGGCAGCAACAGCCCCAGAAGCAAAAGGTTGGGGAGCCGAGGTTCCCAAAAGTCTACTCATTCAAAGAGGATGAAATCCCGGGTATTTTCAAATACCTCGTGGAAAACAACAAGATCAAGCTACCGCCGATTCAGGATCAAGAAGATGCCAAGAGGGTCAACGATCCGAAATACTGCGCATTTCACAGGGCGGTGCACCATCCTACTAAGGTATGCTACGCTCTCAAAGATAAAATTCAGGCCCTAATCGATGTTGGGGTTATTACTATGAAGCAGCCCAAGGAGAAGAAGGTGGGTGCAAACACTGTATCCATTAGCTTCGGGTCTGTTCCATCGAGTTGGTTCCAACACGAGTCGGTGATCAAAGCGGCGGTGAAGACGGTGAATGATGATCCGCACCAACAGCGTCAGAAAGGGCTTGTGCCACACAGCCCCAAATGGCGAGATCTTGTGGGTTCATCCGGACCTGATCGCAGATGAACAATGGGCCGGAACCTCTTCCACAAAGAACAAGAAGAAGTCGAAGAGGAAGGGCAAATCCTGTTACGGAGCCTCTGCTATACCGGGGGTGGATGACGACAAAATTCCAACCTTCCCGTTCTCTGAAGACGAGCAAGAAGTTTTCGCAACCCGAAGCGGGAACGAGTATCATTTTAAGTATCCGGACGCTACCGAGCAGTTGGGTACCAAAACCCCACCTTCTAAGACGCTGTCAGAACTGGGGATTTCAGCAATTCCCCCAACACCTGCGGTGGCTACGGAGAGAATCCCACAGAAGGAGAAAGGGAAGGAGCCTGTACGTCAAGAAGCTCAGAACCCGAGGCAGTCTCGATTCAATCATCTAATTGGGCGAGACAAACCAGGGAATGCAAGCTCTCCACCACATTTTGACATCATGGCGCAATTGGCCAACATCCCGGCCCGGATAACCCTATATGAGTTGCTGCGGTTGTCGAAGGATACGCGGAAGGCACTACAAGAAGCCTTGAGTGATTCCGAAGCCTTCTTGACTCGAATCAAGCCATCTTCTGAAGAACCAGAGTCATCAGCCCAACAATGCAATCTGGCGGCACATCATTTCCCCTGCATCTCTTTCACCAAAGAAGATATGCAGACGAAGAACTCGAAGCATGATAGGCCGTTGTACTTCACCGGGCATATTGGCTCCAGCGTTGTCAACCGGATCCAAGTTGATCCGGGTTCCGCTGTTAGCATCATGCCATTCCGATTGATGCATCATCTCGGAATCCTGACTAGCAAATTAGCGTCCACTGGCACGACGATTTACGGATTCAACACCAGCGGGTCCAAACCCTTGGGGAAGATCCGAATCAAATGCCAGATTGGAGATTTGAAGTCGGAAGTAACATGCTATGTGATTGACGCGGAAACTTCCTATAATTTACTGTTGGGTCGACCTTGGATCCACGGTAACCTTATAGTCCCGTTAACTCTACATCAGTGCTTCAAATATGTGGGCACAGATAATGAAGTCAAGACGGTGGTTGCGGATAAGCAACCGTTCAAGGGATTAGAGAATTATTTCACCGATTCCCTTTTATACGGCGCTGAATCCGATACTGAACCATCGGCCCAAGGAACGGACAGCGGAGATGAAGCTGATACCGAACCAGGGTTTGATTATGATGGCGGTTTTGTTTTAAACGACATTGTACCCATTGTAATCAATCTTGACGATGATGAATCATCGGAAGATAGTTATAATTGGCAACTTGCCGAAGAACTATCAATAAACGATGATTTAGAGTACTTGACGGGTCTCGATGATATCACTAACGAACTCTATGCTAATCCTGATTTGTATATGCCTCTTCAATCATTTTGTTTGACGAAGAAGCAGGTACACGACCCTTGCGGAACAACGCTCATCATCCCCGCAGGGATTGGGGGTGGAAAGGAGGTCGTTTACGGAAAAGGAAGAGCATCTCCGATACCCGATCACTTCATGGAAGAGGAAGACGACGATGATAAGCCGGCCCGTCATCTATCCAAATACGATGCGAAAGTGCGTAACATGATGGAAAGGCACGGGTATGACTTCAAGATCGGAGAGGGTCTTTTCTTTGGTCGAGGTCCACGGGTTCCACCCCGGATGGCCTATGTACCGAAGGGAAAACCCGATGATTATTATCGCCACAAAAGAGGTCTAGGCTATGTCTCATCAGATGATGAGTGTGGCTGGCAAATCATCGACCGAATTGCTAACAAGACTAGGAAGGGATATTCTTCCGACTCTTCGGGTTGGGATTCCGACGCTAGTCTTGGTGAAATGTTCAAAAAGCTAATGTCGAACATGACCACGGTTGATCCTTCAACAATAGAAGAAGATGATGAGATGCCGACATGGGAAGACCCGTGGGTTCATCACTTAAGCATGCAGTATGGCGATCGGTTCGAGCAGAGAGAACCTCCTACCGAAGACCAAGTCGTTCAGGTGAATATGGGAACCGAGGAGAATCCAAAGCCGATATTCATTAGAGACAGCCTCCTACCTGAGGAGAAGGAGGAGTTGATTTCTCTCATCCGGGAGTACATCGACGTGTTCGCCTGGAATTATGAAGACATGCCGGGTCTCGACCCAAACGTAGCAGTGCATCGTCTCAACATTAAGCCGGATGTCAAACCAGTCAAACAACAACAACGACGGTTTCGTCCGCAAATGATGGAAGCAATCGAAGCCGAAGTCAAAAAGCTCGTCGATTCAGGATTCATCCGAGAGGAGCAACATCCCGAATGGCTTGCCAATATTGTTCCGGTCCTGAAGAAGAACGGGAAGATCCGGATATGCATCGACTTTAGGGACCTCAATGCTGCTTGCCCAAAAGATGATGTTCCTCTCCCCATCACGGATGTTATCATTGACAACACGTGTGGGTTCGAGAGGATGTCTTTTATGGATGGTTTCTCTGGTTACAACCAGATAAAGATGCATCCAGATGATGAGAAGCACACCGCATTCAGAACGCCTCTCGGTGTCTTCTGCTACACAGTCATGCCCTTCGGCTTGAAAAATGCAGGTGCTACATATCAGCGAGCTATGATGAAGATCTTTCAGGAACATCTCCGAAAGACAGTCGAGTGCTACGTGGATGATTTGGTCGTGAAAAGTCGTGATAAGAAAGATCACGTCAAAGACTTAAAGACCATGTTCGACCTGATGCGGGCCCATCAATTGAAGATGAATCCCACTAAGTCTTTCCTCGGAATGTCTAGTGGTAAATTCCTGGGGTTCGTCGTCACCACCAAAGGTATTCATATTGATCCGGATAAAGTGAAGGAGATTAATGAATTGCAACCGCCAAGGAACCTCAAAGAGCTCAGAGGACTGCAAGGGCGATTGGCTTATATCCGTCGGTTTATCTCAAACCTCTCGGGGAAGTGCCAACCGTTCTCCAGGCTCACAAAAAAGGGCGTGTCATTCGTATGGGACGACGCTTGTCAAAAGGCATTCGAGAGTATTAAAGAATATCTCTCGAAACCTCCCGTACTCGTTGCACCGAAATCGGGCAAACCGTTCTTGATTTATGTCAAGGCGACGAGCCACTCATTAAGTGCATTGCTTGCACAAGATGACGATAACGGTCACGAGCAGGCGGTGTATTATTTAAGTCGAACTATGGTGGGTGCGGAATCTCGATATCCTATGATTGAGAGAGAATGCCTGGCTCTAGTGTTCGCCATCCAAAGGATGCGGCATTATTTGGTCGGACAGACCATATATGTCATCTCCAAAGTTAACCCGGTCCGAGTGTTCATGACTCAACCGGCTTCCATGAGCTGGCGATTAGCGAAGTGGGCTTTACTCTTGTCCCAATACGATCTGCACTTCAAACAGCAGAAGTCAGTAAAAGGGCAAGCTATCTGTGATCTCTTGGCAGCTAATCCAACTACGGACGCCGCCGAGATATACGACGACCTACCTGATGAAACCCACGAAGTCAACGCAACTTCACACCAACAAGTGTGGCGTTTGTACTTCGACGGCGCTTCACGAGCAGCTAATGTCACAAGTGCTCCGGGGTGTTCTAAGGTCTCCTCCGGAGTTAGAGTTGTCTTAGTTTCCCCGGGAAAACATGTGATGCCTCGAGCCTACTCATTGACCGAGCCATGCTCGAATAATGTGGCGGAGTATAACGCGCTGATTATAGGACTCAATTTCGCCAAAGAGCTGGGGGTTGAGTATCTCGAAGTTTTCGGTGATTCTCAACTGATAGTCAAACAAGTCTAAGGGGAGTACGAAGTCCGAAGTCAGGATCTAATCCCATATCACAAGATGGCGGTGGAGCTAGCGGAGTCGTTTGAAGGGTTCTTCATCGAGCACGTTCCGCGGTTGCAGAACACCTACGCAGATGCGTTAGCAGCTCTAGCTGTTTCTCTGGCGCAGCCTCCCGGAACAGAACAATTTGTTACGGTAGGAACTCACCAACTCTTAGTGCCGCTTTACGATGAAGACGACAAGGAAGAAGAGGTTCAGGAGGCGCACACAACCCAGGCTGAATTCGAACCCCGAGATTGGCGTTTCCCCATCATCGACTACGTCCTACATGGAATCTTGCCAGAAGACGTGAAGGAGAGAGAGTCGATCAGACGAAGAGCTCCAAGATTCTACTATAATACGGAGAATCGAACGCTCTACCGCAGGGGGTATGATGGCATGCTCCTGCGTTGCTTATCAACCAAAGAAGCCGAAGAAGTGCTTAAGGAGGCACATGAAGGAGAGTGCGGTGCACATCAACCTGGTCCCAAGCTTTATGATCGCATCAGGAGAATGGGATACTTTTGGCCCTTCATGATGCATGAGGCAATCGTATACGCCCGGAAGTGTCACGCGTGTCAAGTACACGCGAATTACATGCACCAACCTCCGGAGCATCTGCATCCTTCGGTTACGTCGTGGCCGTTCGACACCTGGGGAATGGACATTGTTGGTCCTATAAATCCCCCTTCGGTTAAAGGCGATCGGTTCATCCTGGCGATCACTGACTACTTCTCCAAATGGGCTGAAGCAGTTCCACTCAGAGAAGTTAAGACGAGCAACATCATTGCATTCATCAAGCACCATATCATCTACCGGCATGGTGTTCCAAGACGAATCATACATGACAACGGTCCTCAATTTATCAACAACGCCTTCATAAGGTTCTGCGAAAAGTTCAAACTTCAGGACATCTCATCAACGGCTTACAATCCCACAGCAAACGGATTAGCTGAAGCCTTCAACAAGACTATCATAAAGCTCTTGTCAAAGCTTGTGAAAAATAACAAGCGAGATTGGGATGATAAGCTCGGCGCAGCTCTATGGGCCTATCGTACCACGGTGCGTACACCGACCGGCGCCACCCCATACTCATTGGTGTATGGATGTGAAGCCGTTCTCCCTCTGGAAGTTCAAATTCCATCTCTTCGGATCGCTCTTGCAACCCAGATGACGACCGAGGAACAACATCAGAAACGCCTTGAAGAACTCGAGATGCTCGATGAAAAATGCTTGGAAGCTCAGCAGCATATTGAGTTTTACCAAGCCAGAATTTCTCGAGCCTTCGACAAAAAAGTTCGACAAAGGAGTTTTAAGGAAGGGGACTTGGTCTTAACCGAGAAACGTCCTATGATCCTTAACTCCAAGAAAAAAGGCAAGTTCGAACCCAAATAGGAAGGACCGTTCGTAGTGGAAACAGTCTACTCGAACGGCGCCTATCGTCTAGTCACCAAAGATGGTGACCGGCTCATGATGCCAATAAATGGCAAATTTCTGAAGAGATACTATCCTTAGTATCCTCAGAAGAATTGAGGTACCAGGAAGTTCCCGGAAGAATACCACATCGGGGTATTCTTAGGGATAACCCGGTCGCTGATGAACAAGAAATCAATATTCGAATTCCGAATATTCTTGTTTGTCAGAATCTAACTCTCACAAGCACTCTTTTGCTGAAATGAGATCAATCATTCGATGGATTGATCCTCCCTCACGAAACTTTCCGTGATGTTTGACTACCTATAGTCTCCACCACACAATTCCCACTTGGTCAAACCTTAATACAGTTAGGACCAAAGCCAAATTCCCCTCTCGATTCGTCCAAAGAACGAGAGGTCCACAAATCGATCGATCAAACCCTTCTACGGTTAGGATCGTTCTCAAATTTCATACTTGGTCAAACCTTACTACAGTTAGGACCACAACCAAAATCCCTTCTCGATTCCTTCAATGAACGAGAGGTCCAATTTCAAATCGAGTAACCAAACCTTACGACAGTTAGGGTTATCCGAGTCTTTTCGATTCTCGGAGTGGAGATCCCACTCCTAGTTTCACCTGTCGGATCCTGGGGGTGGAGATCCCACCTCGAGTTTCCTTTCCTGCTGAAGATAGAATATAAAATTCTTCCTCTTCAAAGTCAAATGACCAAACCTTACGATAGTTAGGGTCGTTTGAACCTTTCGATTCGATAATCAAACCTTACGACAGTTAGGATTATCCGAATCTTTTCGATTCTCGGAGTGGAGATCCCACTCCTAGTTTCACCTGCCGGATCCTGGGGGTGGAGATCCCACCTCGAGTTTCCTTCCCTGCTGAAGATAGAATATAAAATTCTTCCTCTTCAGAGTCAAATGACCAAACCTTACGACAGTTAGGGTCGTTTGAACCTTTCGATTCGATAATCAAACCTTACGACAGTTAGGATTATCCGAATCTTTTCGATTCTCGGAGTGGAGACCCCACTTCTAGTCTCCCACTTTCCCCTGTCTTTGCTTTTAGAAAAGACAGAGATGAAGTCGGCGCCTAACACGCGTTGCCGGGTAGTCTTTCCCGTGAGAAAGACGAAGTCTATGTATTCAACATCATAGCACTAAGTCTAAGAAAAGCAATTTTCTTGACACAACGTTACATGCGAAACGGATTTAGACAATTCGCATGCTAGCCCGATTCAAACGGTAGTCGGTAAAGGCACGTCAAACCCGTTGAGGGCTGGGGGTTTGCCAAAAACCCCAAAGTCTATACCTAACACGTATAGCCGGTTTAAAATCTTTCACCGATTGAAAAAAGTTACCAGGGTCTAAACCTGGGGAATTTCATCCCGAAGCCTAAGGAGGGATGAGTCAACGCCTAACACGCATTGCCGGTTTGAAATCTTTTGCCGACCAAAAAAAGTTACCAGGGTCTAAACCTGGGGAATTTTATCCCGAAGCCTAAGGAGGGATAAGTCATCGCCTAATACGCGGTGCAAGGTATCCTTTTCCCCATAAGAATAATAGAGTTTACGAATTCAAAGTCATAGCATTAAGGGCTGGGGGTGTACCAAAACATCATGTAAAAAGAAGCAAATAGGGAGTCTCTAATGAAAGAATCCCGAAGGCAGCTGACGACTAAGAATATGAGACTCTAAACCGGAAAGCCTGTCCATATAGCTCTGCTCGAACTCCGCCTGCAAGCTAGCTCGGACAGAATCCTCGGAACTGCTCAAGACCTCAGCAGCTTCAGTTCGCAGCTTCATCAATCCCTCCTGTGTTGATCCCAACTTGTCGAGCGTCCATTCACGAGAACGCTCTAATCCGACCAGGTCCTCGGTGATTATAGCAGCAGACTCTTCGGCACGTCCCAAGGCCTCCTTCAGCCTAGCTATCTCTGCACGAGTGGAATCGAGAGAGCTGAGTAACTCGGCTTTGCTGGTGTCCTTCCTCGCCAGGTTGGCCATCAGCTGTGCAACAGAGTACTCACGTGATTGGAGCTCGCTGCCAATGGAAGATCTCAGGTCACGCCACTGCGTCAACCTATCCTCCACCTGAGAAGATGCAAAAGAGGAAGCTCCACCAGCCTTCAACTCCCTCAGCTCTCGAACCTCTGACTCCAGGACAGCGAATTCAGCAGTGAAAGAGTCGGCCAACTCCGGGTGTCCTTCTTCCCTCATCATCATCATGTGACGAGAGAAGGAACGCCTAAACTGGTCGAAACAGCACTCTTTGTGAAGAAGCCTCTCGATCATGCCGTTATAAAAAGTGGTGAAGAGGCCAAGGTCCATGCGAAAAACGTCTCTGTCTGGATTGGTATCGACCAGAAGAGCGTGGACATGCTCATAAAGAGAAGATCGAGGTCCTGCAAGCAGCAATACAAGAAGCTAAGGGACTATCAAAAAATAAATAATAATCAGAAAATCCGAAGGGGAAGTTCGAGGTATACCCATGCCGGCAGAAGTCCCCTCGGGTTGAGATCCGACAGAATTCGAAGTAACAACAGGAGTGGTCACGAGGGGTGTATCAACCCTCGTGGGCAAATCAGTCGTACTACTCGGAGGAGGTCGGAAAGCGCCCGAAGCTGTAGAAGCATCAGGCACATCGCCTGGTCCTATGGTTACACTTCTTTATTAGCCAAAATGGAAATTTAGGCAAGTAAAGAAAAGTGGGATCGGAGGTATACCTGTGAATGAATCACTCCCGAAGAGTGGTCGCATAGGTCTTCCCGAAGTCTGTTCGGCCAACATGTCGGCCAATAATCCAGCATCGGGTCTCGAAAAGCTGGGTACAGGAGCATGCTCCCGTTCCCCGAAACATACATCTGGAAAGGCTCCATCCTCAGCTAGCTCTTCTCTGGCAACATCTGCAAGACAACTAAAGTGTCGGAAAGATGCACAAGAGAGAAAGCAAAGCGCAGAATTACTAAGGAGGACATCTTCGAATGGAGATGTACCTGAATATGGGATGGTGGGCTCGACGCTGCTCGCCAGCTCAAGATCAATGTTCAGGTCAATACCTAGGGAGCCATCATGAAGAGCGTCGCACATTTCTTGCATGAAGCAATCCATGTGGTCGGATTCAGGATATACCGGGTCCGAGGGAAGCTCACCTTCTTCAAAGATCCCTGAAATACAAAACATGATCATGAATCCCAAAAGTAAATCACCCCAAAACAGCAAAAAATATATTCAAAAGAGGTTACCTTCCTCGCCAGCGGCAATGTCGCTTAAGTCCGCTGCACACGGACGCTGGTCGATAGGTGGTTTGTGAGCGGTCTTCTTCCTCTTCGAAGTACTAGCTCTCCTGGAACCTACAGGTTGATCATGCACAGACTTACTACTTACAGCAGCTCGGTCTCCAGGCCCTGAGCTCGGGGAATGGGAAGCAGGTGGCTCATGATCGCCAGTGGTTCTACCTGAAATGATAACGTTCATAAATACCAGACGGATTCAAGAAAGGAAGTCAAAGGGTATGACAAACCTGCACCGAGTTCTTCTTGGTCGGTGTCTATATCCACAAACTCCCCCTCAGGAGTCTCGACCTCATCATCCATAGGGAGAGGCCCTGTATCATCTCTGCTGGAGATAGAGGATTTGCCACGCCTCTTCCTCTGCTTCCGAGCAACCTAAGCCTTACGAGCAGCCACCATGGCGGCTTGTACTGAATGATCGGACTCTAACTCTGAAAGGCTCTTCATGCCTATGAATTCGTAGGCAGAGAGGAACCACTTGCAGCTGAGGAAAGTGATCATCGGCTTACGCCTATAAGAGGGAAGTGCAAAGCGGGCCCCGGTGCAGCCCGCCATAGTCCACAGCCATGCTCGCACACCGTCAACAAGTCCTCCCTCAACCCTCAAACCGCGGCTAGGGTTCCCGATGTATAGCTGATCATAGCCGAATTGACGAGCAAAACGGCAGGGGAGGTAAGGCTCTATATGGCATCGGTTCTTCACCCGGAAGACAAGATATCCGACACGGATGTTAACCAACCAACGAAAACAACCGATGTCGAGAATGGTGCGGTTACTCCTGGGTGTCTCCTCATCAGTCAAAACGTCGCCATAACGGCCCGAAAACTGAGGGAAGCACTTGAAGAACTCCTAGCCCTTGCGGACTTGAAGCTCCTGCTGAACGTCCTCGAATCTCCTCCCGAGCCATCTGGTCTTCTCCAACAGCTGCAGGTATGGGACGGGAACATCAACAGCGCTAGGCGCCGATATCAGGCCCGGACGGTGAAGAACGAGCCACGCCATCAGATATGCATAGGAAAGCTCAACCTTAGGACAGATAAGCTCGGTAGATGGCTCAGGACCCACCTGAGTAAAACTACTGACCACACTCCTAAGCCCGCAATGGATGCTGGCAACCATCGCCGGGAGCAGAGAAAGCTCTCTCCCATAAGCTAGCTGAACCGCGGGAAAGAGCACCTCAAGAGGTAAGGCATCCGAAGACTGATGAGGAACAACGCATTTCTTCAACCATAAAGCAAGATAGCCTGCCAACAGAGATCGAGGCTCGATGGACTTCTGCGCACGGCGGAGGAACGAGCGAAACTTAGTCCCTGCAGGGAAAGCTCCCTCAGCACTGGCAATGGTATAAGAACGAGCCTCGCTCTTCTCCACCAACTCGTTAATGACAGTGACGGTCAAAATATCTCGCTCACGAACGGGGTCACTGGAAGCACCCTCCAAGTTCGGGAACAGATAGGTGGCAAACTGCTTCAAACTGATTTTCCTCTTCGTCTTCGCGGGAGGAGAAATCTGGATCAAGGAAGTGTGATAATGACAGGTGAGGTCCCAGAGAGTGTCATACATATCAGGATCATCTTGCTTCAACCGCCATAACTGCTGGTTCGAAGGAAAATACTCCTGATAAGGGTAATCTCCCATCGGAAGACCAGAAACCTGATGCATTTCATGGAGGGCCAATCCCAACTCTCCGTCACCGGTCAAGAAGGTGTTGCTATCAGGCATGTACGTCTCCAACAACGCCAAGAAGTGGCGACAGCTGACTGGGAGACCATGCATAGTAGCTCGTATAGGCCCGTACAGGCCACTACTCTTCAGAATCTTCTCCCAACGGCCCAAGACGTAGCCAGTCATATGGGGCCACCATCCCTTGGGTAATGAAGAAGCCCAACCATAGCACCGATACTCCGGGTGAGGCAATCTTCTCCCAAGAAGAGCTAAGCGGTTCCTCACGGTAGGAGCAGCTGCAAACACCTCGCCTGGGGGTGCGGCGTCAAGGCCCATGATCCCGGGTCGAAGGCCACGAACAGGATGATATCCGCCAGAACCAGGGTTCTTTCCATGCGATACATACCCGCACTGAACCCGCACAGCGTCATCAGTGAGTTTCCAAGACATCCGTCTCTCCACACCCTGTCCCTCCAGATGAGTGAAAGAACAATGTCGAGGGACGGAAGGAATGTATAGAAGAGCGCTCTCCTCAAGAGTTAGCCAGTGCTCTTCAGTGAGAGTCAATACGTCGGGATCCTCCACATGATCCCCGAACAAAAAATCCGGCTTCTTCAAAGCCTGTGTGGACGAAGCATCCGCGGTAAGAGGAGCATCGGTGATAAGTTGGCGTAAACAGTGACGCCCTCCATCCCGTATCAAGCGACAAGATTCGTCTGAACGATCCCTGTCGAACTGCGGGAGCGGATCAATCGCCTGTCTAACAGAAGCCGAAGAGAATACCTCACGACTGCAACCGGTAGTCGCATGAGTTGGAAAGCTACCACCGGGAAAATCGACTGCAATGAAGCGAAGGGTCAGAATATCTATCTCATAAAGGCAAAATGAGATTATTCACGGGATAATTGGTGAAGACGATCTCGAGTGCCCTACACTAGGAGGACGGTATATGCCATCACGTGAATCGTGTGATAACATACACCGACCTAAGGTGTAAGGCAACACGAGATCGCCCCAATATACCCGAAGACTTGAATTGGCTAAGCAAAACAAGTCTGAAACCTTAACCCCCGCGGGAGGGGTATCGGTTCTTCCGTCATGACCCGCGAGAGGTCAATCCGGGATACAAAAAAAGTATAAAATTCTCACCCCCGAAGAAAGAGGCCACTGGGGACGATGTCGTAGGAGCCTCTTCCTCGCTATGCTGGGGACGAGAGTGACTCCCGGAAGGTCGAGATCGACGAGGAGACATCGCGAACCTACAACAAAGAGAGGCACATCAGGTACAATATACATACACGAAATATTAAAAGGGGAAATTAAGCACTTGGACTTGAAATCCTATAAACAAATAGGATTTTATAGTTAAAGTCTAATTAAACCTACGAATTTCGTGCACGCGGGACGATAATCGTCGTTTCGCGGTAAATTTTGGTGAAATACCCAAAATACCCCTGCGCTCAAGGCCAAATCCAGGTCAAGGACACGTGTGATTCGGGTCATGGTCATCATGCTTGATCATTTAAACACCCCGGTATCCCACAACTTTGATCAAATTTTGCAAATAAGCCCTTTTGCAGAATTTGGTCAATTTTACATAAAAGCCCCTCCTCGAACTTTTGGTTTTGCATCCACATGCCTTTACCAAAGATTCGCTCAAGAGTTTGGGGTCAACACTTTTTGGATTTCAGTCTCAAAATCGTGGCCTTCTTGCAAATAAGTCCCTAAAAATTTTAGTGGGCTGTTTTGCAAATAACCCCCTCAAACAAGTCTTTAATCCTCTTGCACAAAGCACCCCCATTTCTTGATAAAACAAACATGAACCCAAGCCTCCCAAATTTCAGTTCAAGTTTGCATGAAAGCCCCCAAAATTTCAGTCCCACGAATTTTGCAAATAAGCCCCTATAAGTTACGGCCTTTGCATAAAACACCCCCAAGAACATATTGCATACACAACCCCTATCTATTGCAAGCATAAAAATGCAATCTTCACAAGGAAATAGGGGGATTGAAGAAGGGATCTTACCCAAATCAAAAGAGACTCCTCCGAGCCCGGAAATGGAAGTCGAAACCCTCGTTTGGAAGAGGAGAAAATTCCGGCAAATGGGTACCCACCAAAACCCGAGCTTTCTTGTGATTTGATGAGTTCTTCAAAGCTTTAATGGAGAGGCTTGAGGAGGAAGAAGAAACCGAAGATGGAGAAGGGGGGGGCTCGGTTTTGAGGGGGAGGTTGTCCTCTTTTGAAATTCAAATGAAAAGGGGGGGACCATGTACAAGTGTATAACAAGACAAAACACCAAAGGGGGGGGGACCACAAGAAAAACAAGACACCCCCTAGGGGTGTCTCGGCAAAACCGAGACACCCCCAAGGGTGTCTCGGCTTTGCCGAGACACCCCATGGGTGTCTCGGCAATGCCGAGGCACCCAGGGGTGCTGTGCCCGGGTTTTGACCCCCTGGACGGCCTTTTGACCCCCGAATGATTTTTTCGGTTCCCTGGTGTTTTCACACAAGAATTGATTCTCCTCACCGACGGTTGAAAATGTGGATGAATTACGCAAATCAACTTTCGACGGATTCCAAAACCCTAAGGTGGACGCCGGTCAACGCGTAACCTTAGGTCAACGTCGGACAGCGCGTTGCGACAAAAGTCAACACGTGACGACGAAAGTCAACACGTGACGACAAAAGTCAACCCAAGCGGTTCCAAAACCCTAAGGTGGACGCCGGTCAACGCGTAACCTTAGGTCAACGCCGGACAGCGCGTTGCAGCAAAAGTCAACACGTAACGACAAAAGTCAACACGTGATGACGAAAGTCAACCCATGCGGTTCGAAACCCTAGGGTAAACGCCGGTCAATGCGTAACCTTAGGTCAACGCCGGACAGCGCGTTGCGGCAAAAGTCAACACGCGACGACGAAAGTCGACGCGTGACGACAAAAGTCAACCCAAGCGGTTCCAAAAACCCTAAGGTGTACGCCGGTCAACGCGTAACCTTAGGTCAACGCCGGACAGCGCATTGCAACAAAAGTCAACACGTAACGACAAAAGTCAACGCGTGACGACAAAAAGTCAACCCATGCGGTTCGAAACCCTAAGGTAAACGCCGGTCAACGCGTAACCTTAGGTCAACGCCGGACAGCGCGTTGCGACAAAAGTCAACACGTGGTCAACACGTGACGACAAAAGTCAACCCACGCGTTTCCAAAACCCTGAGGTGGACGCCGGTCAACGCGTAACCTTAGGTCAACGTCATTCAGCGCGTTGCAACAAAAAGTCAACCGAGACCCCCAAGTCAACACGATGTGACGGGGATAGATAGTTCAAAAGTCAACTCAATGACACGAGCCAAACTCAATTCACCAGCTTAGACTCGAGACTCCGACGACGGCCAGGCGATAAACGCAGCGCCGGAACAATTTCGGTTATTCGACAAAGCACCGGATAAACCGAAGATCGAAGGAGCCAAGAGTTGAAGCAAACCACAGGTCCCTTAGGCCGACTGAAGGCTGGACCAATCATATCCAAAGTATTCCGGTCTCTTCTATAAAAGAAACGAGTCCGAAACACTTTGGAGGGGGTATCTGTAGGCGTCAAAAATTGCCGATAGGTCCCCGCACATAGCTCAGTGTCAACGATCGACGATTGAACGTCACTACCCGGTTCACAAGAGT
>BQKN01053450.1:0-13125 GCA_022839385.1 Asparagus kiusianus | reverse complement strand
TTGGGGAGAGTCGATAAGTTGATATTTGTCAGAGGTGTGGTTTTAACATGACATCTGTGGGGATAAAAACCTTTTTATATCTTGCTGGGGAAAATCACTAAGTATTATTTTTATCATCGGAGTGATGAATTGTGATACTAAGGATTTGAAGAGTTGATAAGCTGGTTATTTATGGCCCTGTTGGAAAGAGCTAATAATCTGACAATAATCTGAGTGATTTTGAGGACTTATCGTTCTGTTAATGAGAATCGATAAGTGGATTTTAACAGAGGAGTTATATTAATGGTGATAATAACTAAATTCAATATCTGTTAGGATGATGACCATCTGAGGTGTAATATTAACCTGATGGATTGAGGAGATACAGAGTTTTGAACGCATTCTGTTAAAAAGAACCCATGAACTTAGAGGCTAAGTATCGAAGAGTTATAACGCTAAGGTGACCTTCGCGTTTAAGGTTTAGAACGCGAGGTTCAGGCCTTAGTGACGCGGGCCTGGGCCTTGCCCCTTTGAAATTTGAACGCGATAGTGGGCTTCGCGTTTTGAGAATGATTGGGATTCTTCCCTAGAATCCCGTACCATCTCAACAGCTTGACGGCTGTTATAAATAGACCTGAGTGGTCATGTCAAGAGTCACTTGACTCTTAAAATTTTGGCTATCTCCAAGAACGAGAA
Source organism: Asparagus kiusianus (assembly GCA_022839385.1). Lineage (NCBI taxonomy): Eukaryota > Viridiplantae > Streptophyta > Magnoliopsida > Asparagales > Asparagaceae > Asparagus > Asparagus kiusianus. Next base: position 12,450 of record BQKN01053450.1, on the reverse strand, counting down.
ATCTCGTTTGACTTCGGCGAGATCTCCGACGAACTTTGTCTTCTTCATTTGAAAACACCTCCTCCGATCCACTGTGCTGATGGCGCCGCGGAGGATGGGTTCAAGCTCCAAGAAAGTCGCCGGAGCGACTCCCGAAATACCGTCGGTTGAGGGCGCCGGCGGTATTCCTGATCGTGCTATGACGTCGTCGTCATCCCCGCCATCGCAAGAACCTCCCTGTCGTGGTAGGTGCCGACTAAAAGAACTTGCTTTGGCAAGTTTTCTGAAAACCCTAAGTGGGTTCTTGATAACAAGGAAGATGACTCGTTCTAACTGGATGAAAACGCGGGACTGGGATCCCCTTTGGGTCCGACCCTCGCGTTCCAATTTTTTAACACGAGATTCGACCCTTGCGTTTGAGAATTCTGACGCGGGGCTCGACCCTCACGTTGGAGATTTCTGACGCGGGGCTCGACCCTCGCGTTGGAGATTTGACATGAGACTTTAACCATTTGTGTTTTGGGTTCTATCTTTATGTCGACGGCTCGCTTATAGCTGCTAACATCTGCTTTTTGATTATGCAGTGCTTTTACCGAACGTGCCGCTTTCACAAGAGCATTATTTTGGGTATATTGGCAGACCTGATGCGAATGACACTTTTAGTCTTCAAAACGCAGTTCCGCTTTGCACCTTCGCTGACTCCGAGAGAATGGACATGATTAGATCTCCTCGATGTTCAACTCTTAGAGTTTTGATTACTGATTTGGACATGGAGAGCCCTGCTGGTCACGCCCAGTTTCCCAAACCGGCGTTCATATTCGGGGATCGCATATCCATCAATGAACACCTCGTACATGCAGAAGATTCGAAGCTATTGCGGAAAATTGATAATCGCTACTTCTTCCTTCCTAACATGAAGAGGATGTATCCCCTCTCCTACTTCTTGAATGCAAGCCGTCGTCGGAGTCTGACTTTTGACATAGTTAAGGAGAAGGAAAATGTGTCGCTCGGATCTGGTCGACGGGCTCGTACACCAATCGGAGGGCAGCTCAAGGGATTGAGACCCGGTTTATTTGAGAAGAAGGAACTGGCTCAGGAGATGCCACGCCCAGTGAATATTTTTATTCGCCAGTTCCTTGCAACTCAGGGTGAATTTTCTACCCAAGCGTTCAGATCCCCTGGATGGGTTTGTTCCGGAGAAGGAGGTTGGTGGACCCGCATGATTGACTTCGTTCTTGAGGAGCTTAAGGAGTCACTCATTCAATCGGGTCTCACAATTCCCGTGTTAGCTACTCGACGGGGAGTTGTGCAGAGCTTCCATAATTTCTTCGCTATGTTAGAGAAATATAACTCGGACAGTTGCACATTTTTCACACCTGCAGGAGAGTTAGGTTTTGCTCTTCATGAGATGCAAGCGGTGTCAGGATTGCCACTTGGGAAAACACCCTACGAAGAGTTCATCCCTACTACCGAAGAGCTTTCTCAGTTGAGGTTGGCGCACCCAGAAATTTATATTACTTTCTGGGAGTTGATGTGCCACTTCCATATATGTGCTCAAATCTGTGGGACGCGTGGAGGAGGCATCATGCATACCACGTGGGCGGAATACCTCTTTCAGAATTTAAACCGGAAAGATGTAGCCGTGTCTCGTGTTGCAGCCATCTCTCCCAAAGAAGCCAAAGCTCGGATTAAAGCTTCTAATGCTATCTACAAAACAGAGCATGTAGAGGAGGATTTTGAGGCTGGTGTTGAGTTTGAAAGTTTCCACCACCAGGGTACAATTTCTATTTCTGACACGACTCTACTTGCAGGCTTCTTTATGGTTTGGTTGAAACGGTGCGTAGTGCCGTCGAGACCAATAGAAGCAATCCTGGCTGAGGTTGTATATCCAGCTGTTTTGCTGGCACATGGGAGACCCGTGAGCCTCCTCACTGCCATGGTCGGTTGCATTCAAAACGGCCTAAGGATGTTAACCTCTGATCTGCTCGGCGCCTCGATGGTTAAGGTTGCCAGGAAGAAAGCATGGAAGAACCCCCAGCCACGCATACCAGTGCCGTATACGTACTTGGTGGCCTGGTTCGTGCTGCATTGCCCCTCCTTGATGACGGGAGTATCGGAGAGTGCTGATGCTTACATCCCCTTCATACAGAGATTAGAGTCGGCCACGTGGACTCATTCTTACATAGTCAGGGCTCGACAATCCTTATCTCGGGAGGATAATTACCGGATTTTCTATTGTGCTCCTGATTTTAACGGAGCTGACGCGAAGGATGCCCGCTTCATAGACTTGCTTTTTGAGGGTTCGTCTTCTTTGGAAGAAGGCACATTCAACTGGCTTCTTATGATTAGGTTGGGCTACCTGGTCTTCCGCTTGCGGGAGAAGTGCTTTATTGAACCCTACGTGCCTTCTCGGTTCGCTAGGCAATTCGGATATGACCAGCTTTATGTTGGCAATCCCAACCCGGCATTGGCTCATATTGGGAATTTATATGAAGGAGCTCATGCATGGTACTTCTTTTCCTCCGGGGGAACCCATGCACAATTCACTCTACCCAATTCGCCGCCTGGCTGCTCCACTGTTGCCGATTTCCGCAGCTGGTATGAAGATGTTTCCCAAGTCACGGGGTATGACATTTACACCTCCTGCATAAGTGAGATTCGGGAATTGTATCGTTTGAGGAGTCGTTCTTCCAGCACCCGTTTGCTAGGGGTAGAAGAATATCTATCCTGCGAACAAGAAACATCTGGGGCTGTTGAAGCTCTTAGAAATTTATCTGCCATCGAGCCTCCTAAAGAAGAAACTCTTATGGAGATCGAAGAGGAAACACCGATTGCTGACTCTCCCGAAGAAAAACCAATTCCAAAAGTGCCTGCTTCGGAACCTCGTCTTCTGAGATCGGGTAAGAAGGCTCTTTCTGCTGCTGAGCAGGCCGAGTATGACAGGAGAATGCGTAAACGGCTGCCTGTCGTAGCCAAAAATTCAAAGAAGACCAAGCTGATGGGAGACGCGATACGATCAGCGCATGCTGCATCTCCTGAAAATAGAGAGGGTATTACGCTTCCCACCACTCCTCCAAGTCTTGAAGCAACAATCGGTGAGCAGGAAGAGGATATCTTAGGCTCCACGTCAGAAATGGTCAAGACATTCTTATCTGAAGCCCCGCACACCTCTACTCGCACTGATTATGCGGACTGTTTCGTTTATCCGACCGCCCCACCCCCAAGCTCTGAGACACTGAGGGAGCTCATCGAACAATTGGAACATTGGATGCAAAGGACCATTGACGTTGTCAGTCTCGGGGACGTAAGTTACAAGGTTTTTGAACCTCATTTGCTGGAATGCTTGGCTAAGATCAAGCATCAGGGTGATAAAATATGGACCGAGAACTGTCGTGAGAGCCTCATCATCTTGGAATATGAGCTGGAGTTCCTCTCCATGCTGCAACGTGACGACATAGGCCCAGAAGTGGATCGGGCTCTTTCTGAGGCCAAGGCTTTGAAGGCGCAACAGCAAGAGGTTCTTCAGAAGAGTTTATCCGAAACAGAACCTCGTCTTGCTCACCTGCGTGATGAACATACCCAAGTACAGAGGGACATGGGCAACCTTGCTGTGGGTCTCCGGGATACTGCAGCAGAGCTTGCTCGAGCTGGTGTTGAAGTCCCTCAGATAAACGCTCAGCTAGCTGATGGGGTGGAGATTTTAAGAGGATTCGCTGGTTATTGTGATGGACTCTTCAAATGCTATTGCGACGAGATTGTCGCTGCCGATAAACTTCGGCGAGAACTTGCAGAAGCAACGCCTAGTGAAGAGGAACTCAAGAGCAAGATAACTAAAGACATCAGAAAGGCTCGCGAGGAAAATATATTAGCGCTGAAATCTAAACTCAAGTCTTTCAGACTGATGAGCCCCGACGTTTAGGGTTTGCGCTATTTTTGGTGGAGGGATAAATTTGTATCATTTTCCTTTCAATTGTTTTCACTTTTGTATTCAGATTAACAATATTGAATGGAAATGATATCATTTTGGTTTTCATTATCTCTTTTGTTGAGGCATGATTCAAGACAATGAAAAACGTAGTGTCGGCTTAATATGAAAATGAAATTCTCTTTATTATCATTTACAAAACAATTCTAGAAAATTTCAATCGTCAGAGGTGTAGTGTTAACTTGACGAGATACAAAATAGAGTTACACTATAAATAGGCAACCCCCAGCCTGATCTAGCTGGGGATTAGGAGGCTACATGATTCACGGGAAATATCTCTTTAGGAATTTCCCATTAATTGGCATCATGAGCCTGTCTCCTTGTTGATTGATAAGGCGATATGCTCCGTTCGAATAAACTGAGTCTATTACGAAGGGCCCTTCCCATTTAGGATTGAACTTCCCTTTGGTTTTGTGTGTCATCACCATGGGTCGTCTGTTGGCCAAGACCAAATCGCCTTTTTTGAAAGTTCGTTCCTTAACCTTTTTATTGTAGGCTTTGGAAATTCGAGCTTGATAGAGTTCGATCTGCTGCTTAGCTTGAAGTCGTTTGTCGTCTAGGGCTTCAAGTTCTTGCAGGCGCCGTTGATGCTTTTCTTCTTCTGTTAGCCCTGTCGTGATAGCGACTCTCAGAGAAGGAATCTGAATTTCCAGTGGTAATACGGCTTCACAGCCATATACCAGCGAGAACGGTGTAGCTCTCGTAGGGGTCCTCACCGTTGTACGGTAAGCCCATAAACATTCGCCGAGTCTTTCATCCCAATCACGTCGACTCTTGGAAACGAATTTCTTGAGAAGTTTCACGATGGTTTTGTTGAAGGCTTCTGCAAGACCATTCGCCGGCGGGTAATATGCCGTAGATGCAACGCTCTGGATTCTGAATTTGTCACAAAATCTCTGGAATCCAAAACTGACGAATTGTGTCCCATTGTCATGAACTATCTGCTTCGGGACTCCGAAACGGTAGACAACATGATGTTTGACGAATTTAATTACGTTTGAAGTTTTGACTTCTTTCAACGGGATTACCTCCGCCCATTTGGAGAAATAGTCAGTTACCGCTAGGATGAATCGATGTCCTTTAGACGTCGGAGGGGAAATTGGTCCCACGATATCCATTCCCCATTCTTCAAATGGCCATGATGCAGATGTGGGATGTAAGTTCCCAGGTGCTTGGTGGATGAAATCCCCATGAACTTGGCACGCGTGACAACGTTTAGCGTAGTCAACTGCGTCTGAGAACATCTTTGGCCAGTAATAGCCGATTCGTCGGAGGCGATCCCCTAATTTAGCTCCGGGCTGATGAGCTCCGCACATCCCGTCATGAGCTTCCTTGAGGGCCTCTTTTGCTTCCTTTTGAGAAAGACATCGGAGCAAAATACCGTCATGGGATTTACGATACAGAGTCTGAGTGACTGCATTGTAATAGAATCGGAGGGCCTTTCGTTTGATGCCGGCCGCTTCCTTAGGGTCGTCAGGCAAGATTCCGTATAAGACATAGTCAATATATGGAAATCGCCAATCTCTAGACTCGAATTCTATGGAGGTTGTACAGACCTCCTCCGCCAATGTCTTGTCTGAGCTTTCCTCCTTAGGAATCTTGGAGGAGTATAGTTCACGCCCTGCGACAGGGATCGTCGTTTCGGCACCAGGCGGTAATGCCAGCGAAGTTGCCAATGAAGCCAAAGCATCTGCGTAAGCGTTCTGGGCTCTTGGAATGTATTCGATAAAGAATCCCTCGAACTGCTCAGCTTGCCTCAGCACTACGAAGTAGTATGGGATTAAGTCCTCATGACGTACTTCGTACTCCCCTCGGACTTGATTTACAATGAGTTGAGAATCGCCAAAGGCCTCCAGGTGCCGAATGTTGAGTTCTTCGGCAAGCCGCATCCCTAGTAATAATGCGTTATACTCAGCCACATTGTTGGTACACGGTTCGATTAAGGAAAATCCTCTTGGGATTACGTGGCCGTTAGGCGATACGAGCACCACTCCTACTCCCGCAGTAATCGCTCCGTGAGGGTTTGCTCTAGACGCGCCGTCGAAAAATAGTTTCCACACTTGTGTAGATTCTTGAGCAACACAAGCTTCGGCGACTTCGTCGGGCAATTCTTCATACAACTTAGATGTCCCTGGTACCGGGTGATCGGCCAAGAAATCTGCCAATACTTGACCCTTGACTGCCTTTTGGGGCATAAATTGTATGTCGTATTGTGACAAAAGGATGGCTCATTTTGCAAGCCGGCAATTCAGAGACGATGGTTTCGTCATCAGGACTCTCAAAGGATTCACCTTAGAGATGACATGAATTGTCTGTCCAACTAGGTAATGTCGCATCTTTTGAATCGCGAATACCAAAGCGAGACATTCTTTCTCGACCGGATTGTACCGGTGTTCGGCTCCCATCATGGTCCTGCTTAAATAGTAGATGGCTTGCTCATGTCCTTGGTCGTCATTCTGGGCCAATAATGCTCCTAAAGAATGTTCCATGGCTCTCACGTATAATAGGAATGGTTTTCCTGATATAGGGGCCACGAGAACCGGTGGTTGTGTGAGATATTTCTTGATCTCTTCAAATGCTTTTTGACATTCCCCATCCCACACAAAGGACACTCCCTTCTTCATGAGCTTCGAGAAAGGTTGGCAGCGCCCCGAAAGGTTAGATATGAACCTCCGGATGTAGGCTAGTCTACCTTGCAAACCTCGGAGTTCTTTGAGGTTCTTCGGCGGTGGCATGTCTTGAATAGCGCGCACCTTTTCTGGATCCAGAGAAATCCCCTTGGATGTGACAATAAATCCCAGGAATTTTCCACTTGATACTCCGAGAAATGATTTTGTTGGGTTCATCTTTAGCTGATGTGTCCGCATGATATCGAACATTGTCTTCAGATCTGTGAGATGATCATCCTTGCACTGGCTTTTCACCGCTATGTCATCAACATAGCATTCTATCTTTTTACGCAGATGTTCGTGGAAGATAGTGTTCATTGCACGTTGATAGGTTGCGCCTGCATTTTTCAGGCCGAAGGGCATCACTGTGTAGCAATACACCCCCAGCGGTGTTCTGAATGCAGTATGCTTCTCGTCGTCCGGGTGCATCTTGATTTGATTATACCCAGAGAATCCGTCCATGAAAGACATTCTTTCGTATCCGCAGGTGTTATCGATCATAACATCCGTGATAGGAAGTGGAAACTCGTCTTTTGGACAGGCTGCGTTAAGGTCACGAAAATCAATGCATATACGGACCTTACCGTTTTTCTTGGGAACTGGAACAATGTTAGCTACCCAGTCTGGGTGTTGTTCTTCCCTGACAAAGCCCGAGTCAATGAGCTTCTTCACTTCGGACTCAATTGCTTCCATGATCTCGGGACGAAACCGGCGTTGTTGTTGTTTAACGGGCTTGGCATCCGGATCAATGTTAAGACAGTGCACGGCCACTTTTGGGTCAAGACCAGGCATGTCTTCATAATTCCAAGCAAAGACATCTATATATTCTCGGATGAGAGATATAAGGTCTTCTTTCTCGAAAGATGATAAATCTTCGGCTATGAAAATGGGCTTGGAATCATGTTCGTCTCCCATGTTAACCTGGATCACTTTATCTTCTGTGGGTGGTTCGCGTTGTTCGAATCGCATATCCCACAAAATATTAAGACGTTTGATCCAGGGGTCATTGGTCGATTCCATTAACCCTTCATCATTCCCTGCGTCTTCATCCGGGTGATCGATTGAAACCATATTCACGGTCAGATTTCTAAAGAAAGGTCCGATACTGACATCGGACTCATATGCAGGTGTTCGGGATGAGCGGTCCTGACGCAGATAATTGCTTATTTCATTTTCTGAGACAGCGGGAGGTGTGACAAATCCTAAACCCCTTCTAGTCTTTTGATAGTAATCTGGGGGTTTCCCGTCGGGGGTTAGGGACATTCGGATTGGTGTTCGTCTTCCTTTCCCGAAGTTTAGACCTTGCTTTCCGTCAAAGTCATACCCCATTTGTTTCATCAACCGGAGGGAATTAGGTTCGTGATAATGGAATTGAGGAACTCCATCATCTTCCTCCGAACTTCCTCGTTTGAGTTGTATCGGTTTGACTTTTCCGAAACAGATCGGCTTCCGCCCTTTCCTTTTGGATGGGACTTTGAAGAAAGCCTTCTGTGCGTCCTCTATTTCTTCCTCTGAAACGAGGGATGACTTGATCGGCAATGTGAGTGATGCCTGCGTGTACAGTACGTGCCATGGGCCGGTACCTGCATTAGAATCGTTCTCTATTCATTTATTGCTAAGAGAGACATCAGACAAGTACGCTAAAATGAAATCTTCATTAATGCACCACTCGCCCTCACTCGGTACATCATTATTACTCTCACCCTGACCCATTACATCAAAGTTTAATTCCCAAGGACAATATTCCTCAGGATCTGGCTCGATGTCAGCTTCATTACCGCTATCTACATCTTCTTTCTCTTGGGATTCCAAATAGAAGACGGAGTCGGTGTGGAAGTTTTCTACTCCTCGGAAGGGGTATTTTTCTGCGATTAGGGTTCGAACTTCGCCCTCATCATTGGCGTATTTCATAACCTGATGCAGGGTGGATGGGACAATGCGGTTTGCATGTATCCATGGTCGTCCTAGCAAAAGATTGTAAGACGTGTCCGCATCTATGATGTAGCATGCTACCTCGGACTTGAGATCTCCGATCTGGCACCTGAGTTTAATCTTTCCCAGGGGTCGGGTACTGTTTGCATTGAACCCGAAGATAGTAGTCTGGGTAGTGTGCAGTCGGTGCATAGGAATCCCTAATACCTGCATGACCCTGTAGGGCATGATGCTGAGCGCTGAGCCCGGGTCAACTTGAACACGACTGATTTCCGAAGATCCAATATACCCTGTGTAGTACAGTGGTCGGTCATGTTCGTGTTTGACCTGCATGTCTTCTTGTGTGAACGATATGCATGGTAGACTTCTTGCCGCTTGCAGGCATTGCAGACAGGTTTGATCATCAGAAGCCTCGGGAATCGGAGTGACTTGTGTAATAAAGCTCTCCGTATTCTTCAAAGCTTCGATCAGAGCTTCCTTGGTAGTTTTAGATAACTTCAAGAGCTCATATAAAGTGATCCTAGCCGGTATGTTAGCCAGTTGTGCCATGACGTTGAATTGAAAGGGAGCACTTGACTCCCCGAGTTCCTGGTGAAGATTTTTATTGAACCGGAGCTCTTTTTGTTTGCCTTTGTCGATCGGCTTCTTCGGCACAGAACCCCCAGCGTCTTGGGGTTGTTCTTCCACCTCTTGAGCATTCTGGCCGTAATCCCTCAAGTAGACTTTTCCTGACCGAGTGCCAGGGTTGTCTCCTAGATATGCTGCCAGGACAATTCTCTCCTCTTCTGAATCAGTAAGAGGTTTGAGGTGGTCATCGTTTTCGGTAATGGAGGGGCTAATCATGTTAGAAGATTTAGCCTTGCCTCCCTTCTTTCTGGACGAGGTGCTCGTCCACTGTTGATCTCCAAGCAAGTCAGGGTGGACCCACATGATTTCCCCTTTTGGGGTGGTGAGGGGTACCAACCCCCTGTCCTTCTGACTATGCAAGTCAGCATTCTTTAGGTGCATTTCTCCCTTGCGGATGGGTACAACACCATTCGCGGTTACCACCGGGGGAAGGTCACCAAATTGGACCGCTATCATATTAGTGGATACGGTCTTCTGCTCTGGCTTCAAGGTGAGCACATTAGCGTTTACCAAATTCTGCAAGATGTCTTTGAAGACATAGCATTTCTTGGTAGGATGTCCAAGGAATCTGTGATAACGGCAATAGTTGGGATCATCAACCTTTCCCGCTTCATCTGGTTTCCTGATTTCAGGCAACTGGAGTTTGTTATTCTTTCGAAGCAATTGGAATAAGGTATCCACATGCTCCTCTTTGAACGAATATTGTTTGGGCGCTCTTTGTTGATTTGGCGCTTTGCCTTGCTTGGTAGGCGGTGGTACTCGAGTGTAGTCGGCTGCTAAAGTCTCTTTCCCCTTAGACCGCTGGGTATTTTGCTGATTGCGTTGTTGCTGCGGCTTGGGTTGTGGCTCTTCTTCAGCTTTGACTCGCGCCACTATCTCCTCTGCTTGTTCTCCTTGCGAAACTAATTGTCTCCAGGAGCGACACTCTGCTACTCCCATCTGAGCGAGGAGTTGGGTCTGCAGGTTATGCCTGCAAGTTTCAACCAGAGTTGATTGAGTCATACCTGAGGGGCATCGCAATGCCATGCTGCGGAATCTTTCTACATAGGTCTTGATTGACTCTCCTTTCCTTTGCTTAGTGGCAAGAAGAGTTGGGACTGAGACCTCTGTATCGTCCTCAAAGAATCTGGCCAAGAATAGCCTTTCCAGATCTACCCATTTCTGGATAGATCCAGCAGGCAACTTCATGAACCATTCGAAAGCGACACCCTTAAGGGTACCGATGAATAACCTGGTCAGGATAGCATCATTCGCTACTACGTCTCCAGTTTGGGATTTGAAGTAGTAGATGTGCTGATTTGGTGATCCCGTGCCATCGAACGGTTACAATGTAGGGGCCTTGAACTTTGGTGGGTAGGGAGCTGTATCCCACTCAGCAGGGTAAGGCCGCACTACTCCCTCTTCGCGAAGCTCGCTTCTGTTGGCGATTGCGTTGAGGTGAGCCTCCAGTTCATCCACCTTGGTGGATTGAGGGTGCAGTTCCTTTTCTATCTCCCTCTCACCTTCGGAAGAAGATCCCAGATTGTGAGTCTCACGATCTGAATGTTCGTGCACTCTTTGTTTTCCCTTCGAAGTTGTTCTCCGGGAAGATTCAGGTTTGTGGCTTTTTTCAGCAAGAAGCTGGGCCAACATCTCCTTTAATTGGAGAAGTGTTTCCTGTTGCGTCTGGAGTATGACACTATGTTCGTCCACTCTTTTGGCTATGTTTTCGTGGTTCCCTGTTGTGTAAGCGGAAACCTCGCGTGCTCCAACAGAGCTTGAAGATTGAGATTCGGCTATTGCCGAATGTTCCTCACTTGTTGTAATGCCCTTGGCTAATTTTTGATAGTCAACCGGACGAATAGTTCCCGTCCGAGTCCGAGTATTCTGATATACTCCTTCGAACTGGTCACAAATTTCTCGGACAGTTGGTGGATGACTCTCTTGTGACTCGTCAGAATCAACATGCGAGGCCTTCCCTCGGCCGATCATGTTGATAGTGACCTGAGGGTATTCCGCTTCAGTTGTCTTCTTTCTGTTGCGGCGTTGTCGTTTGGCTGGCCTAACAACGTTTGTCAACCTATCGAATACTGACTGCCGAGGTGCGGATGCACAACAAGGGCATTCTGACAGGACTGCCGAGATGAGCCTCTCGCATTGACACGAGTGAGCTGCTTGTGTTGTTGATTTTCCTCTCGACAATAATTCCCGTAAGTCAGGAATTTGGGAGGAAACGTTCCCCGGGCTAGGAGGTGGAGATGGAACCCCCTGCCCTTGGGTGGGTGAGGTTGGTTCTTGTTGAACGTGAATTTTAAAGCCACGCTGACCTTTTTGAACCTGACGGACCCCTTGAAGATCGCGTTCTTGAGACATAACGCGAGGGTCGCGTTGAGATTTGTAAACACTAGGCCGAGGCCTGCGTTTAAATGAAGAACTTGACCTCTGAGGGTCGAGTTTTGGTTGAACGCGCCCCTGAGGGTCGCGTTTGGTTGGTGAAACAGACTCCTGAGAGTCATGTTCAATTGGAACGCGCCCCTGAGGGGTGCGTTTAGTTTGTGAAACAGACTCCTGAGAGCCATGTTCAATTGTAACGCGCCCCTGAGGGGTGCGTTTAGTTTTGACTGCTCCCTTCTGAGGGCTGCGTTTTGTTTGAACAACGCGTCACTCAGGGTCGTGTTTGAGCTGTATTAGCCTAGGTTCGTAGTTGGGCTCATTGCCACGCAGTGAGCGTTCTTCTTTGGGAACGCTAGGCTCGATTGGATTTTCAGTAACGCGATGTTCGCGTTGGGTTAACAATCGGCTTTCTCGTAAGTGTGCTCGTCGTATGGATCTTCTCCGTCAGCGAGCAGCGTTCTTTTTGGCTTGTCTCAAAGCCTTAGCAGCAACGTCATTGACGTTCACATGACTCGTCTCTTCCAAAGGCCGTTTGTGGCCCGAAGCACGTTGGGCTGACGCGAAGGTGGGACAATCCGCCTGCAGAGCCAACTTGAGTTCCTGGCCGAAGGAGAGGGCTTTCTTCGGCACTTCGACAACAGAATTGACCTTCTTGGAGGTCTTGCGTGCATCGTGCTTAGCCTTGGGGCTAAGCGATCCAGAGGATAATGCTTCCTCATACTTTGCTTGATCAAACTCCACGATGAGAGTTTCTACTGTCGTTCCCATGAGGTGGACGTCGGACTGCGCCACCACTTCTTCATCGGAAAAGCTAGTCCCCAGCAGAGTCGCCATCTTTTGTATGTAGGAAAAATTGCAAAGAAGAGAATAAAAGAAAATTTGAAT
>BQKN01053447.1:0-11819 GCA_022839385.1 Asparagus kiusianus | reverse complement strand
TCGCTGACGAGTCCATGCTCTAACAACGTAGCCGAGTATAACGCGCTCCTCATAGGGCTCAGTTTCGCCAAAGAGCTGGGGGTCGAATATCTCGAAGCCTTTGGGGATTCTCAACTAATTGTCAACCAAGTTCGTGGGGAATATGAAGTCAGAAACCCAGATCTGATTCCATACCACCAGGAGGCCATCAGAGTGGCAGATTCTTTTGAAGAATTTTACATTGAATACATCCCGCGTCTTCAGAATGCTTATGCAGATGCACTGGCAGCACTAGCAGTATCACTCGCGCAACCGCCCGAAACTGAACTGCTAGTCACAGTAAGATCACACCAACTCTGCGTACCCATATACGATATGGATACTGAAGAGGAGGATGATAAAAACGAGAACGCTAAAGAGGTGAACTCAACCCAAATCGGGTCCGAGTCCCGAGATTGGCGCTTTCCCATTATTGATTACGTCCAATACGGCATTTTACCAGAGGACGCAAAAGAAAAAGAATCTATCCGCCGAAGAGCACCACGGTTCTTTTACAATACCGAGACCCGTACGCTGTATCGCCGGGGGTACGATGACTTGCTTCTCCGATGCCTTTCGAATGAAGAAGCAAAAGAAGTTCTTAAGGAAGCACATGAAGGAGAATGCGGTGCGCATCAGCCTGGTCCCAAGCTGTATGATCGAATCAGAAGAATGGGATATTTCTGGCCAACAATGGTTCGTGACGCGATTGAGTACGCTCGAGAATGTCACGCTTGTCAAGTGCATGCAAATTATATGCACCAACCACCGGAGCGGTTACACACGTCAACCACGTCCTGGCCATTCGAGACATGGGGTATGGACATCGTCGGTCCCATCTTCCCGCCTTCAGTCAAAGGTGATCGATTCATCCTCGCTATCACCGACTACTTTTCAAAGTGGGCTGAAGCCATTCCGCTTAAAGAAGTAAAGACGAACAACGTCATCAACTTCATCAAGCATCACGTCATATACCGACATGGCGTGCCGAGGCGGATCATTCATGACAACGGTCCGCAATTCATAAGCAACGCCTTCATCCGGTTCTGTGACAAGTTCAAGATCCAAGATGTTTCGTCAACACCTTATTACCCTGCCGCTAACGGATTAGCTGAGGCTTTCAACAAGACGATCATCAAGATCTTATCAAAACTTGTGAAAACCAACAAACGGGATTGGGACGATAAACTCGGCGAAGCGCTCTGGGCTTATCGTACTACCATACGCACACCTACGGGAGCTACTCCATATTCGTTGGTCTACGGATGCGAAGCTGTGCTACCGTTGGAGATTCAAATTCCCTCCCTTCGGATTGCTCTCGCAACAGAGATGACAGCCGAGGAGCGACATCAGAAGCGTCTCGAGGAACTCGAAAGGCTGGACGAAAAGCGCTTGGAAGCTCAACAACACATCGAGTTCTACCAGGCTAGGATATCCAGGGCTTTTGACAAAAGGGTTCGCCAAAGAAGCTTCAAAGAAGGAGACTTGGTCCTCGCTGCGCGCCGACCGATAATCCTCACCTCTAAGAAGAAAGGTAAATTCGAACCTAAGTGGGAAGGACCGTTTGTAATAGACACAGTCTATTCAAACGGTGCTTACCGCTTAATTTCTTTAGAGGGTAACAGGCAATTAATGCCAATAAATGGGAAGTTTTTGAAAAAGTACTATCCCTAGTACGTTCAGGACAACTCATTTATCGGGAAGTTCCTTAAAGAATATTACACTTAATATTCTGGAGGATAACCCAATTTTATTTTTACCACCAAAGTCCTTCGCTGATCAATTTCAATTGACAGTGAGTCCACCGAAAAGGTTCACTCTCAGTTCGGAGTCCCCTTTCGATGAACGAAAGAACTCCATTTCTTTTCTCTTGGGTTTAACCTTTTTATGGTTATAACTGAAGTTGAAATTTCTCTTCGATAAACGAAGAACTCATCTTTCGATCTGATAACCAATCCTATAAAAGGTAAGTTTATCTAGATCTTCCAGATTCTCGAAGTGGAGATCCCACTTCTAGTTTCTTTCTTGCACTGGAAATAGAATATAAAATTCTTCCTTTCCAGAATCAAGGAATAGAATATAAAATTCTTCCTTCCTTGTTCGGGGAATAGAATATAAAATTCTTCCTTCCCCACACCAACTCCTTTTCCAAAGTTTACCAATTTAGGATTCATCCTAGGTATTTTATCCCGAAACCTAAGCAGGGATAAGTCTGCGCCTAACACGCGCTGCCGGTTTAGTCTTTTTCCGATTGAAAAAGACACCAGAGTTCGATTCTGGGGTATTTTATCCTGAAACCTAAGTAAGGATAAGTCCGCGCCTAACACGCGCGGCCGGTTAGTTCTTAACCGTTAAAAAGAACATCCGTCCGCATATTCAACATTGTGGCAGGTTGTTATTAATAACACCGAAATCCATGCCTCACACGCATGGGGAATTTCATCCTGAATCCTAAGAAAGGATATGTCGATGCCTAACACGCGTCGCCGGTTTGATCTTTACCCGTAGAAAAAGATACAAGAGTCTGACTCTGGGGACCTTTATCCCAAAGCCTAAACAGGGATAAGCCAACGTCTAATACACGTTGCTGGGTAGCCTATTCCCATAACAATGGCAAAGCCTACATATTCAAAGCTGTAGCACAAAGTCTAAGGGAGTTCATTCCTTTAGCGCAACGTTACATGCGGAACGGATTAAAACAATCCGCATGTAAGCCCGACTCAAACGGTAGTCGGTAAAGGCATATCAAACCCGTTGAGGGCTGAGGATTTGCCAAAAATCCTAAGTCAACGTCTCATACACGTTGTTGTTTAGTCTTTTCACAGGAGAAAGACGAAGTCTACGTATTCAATATCGTAGCACTAAAAGAGTTAACTCTTTTAGCTTAACGTCACGTGCGGAACGGATCTAAACAATCCGCACGCTAGCCCGACTCAAACGGTAGTCGGTAAAGGCTAATCAAACCCGTTGAAGGCTGGGGGTTAGCCAAAAATCCTAAAGCCAACACCTAACACGTGTCGCCGGGTAGCCTATTCCCGTAACAATGGCGAAGTCTATGTATTCGACATCATAGCACGAAGTCTTAGAGAATTCAATCTCTGAGCGCAACGTTACATGCGAGCGGATTTAAACAAATCGCATGCTAGCCCGACTCAAACGGTAGTCGGTAAAGGCATATCAAACCCGTTGATGGCTGAGGGTTTGCCAAAAATCCTATGAGTATTGTGGTCAATCATTTCAAACGGAATGACGAATCATAATAAAGATAAAAAAAAAGAGATTCACTAAAAGAGTCAAAAGTCAAAGTACACAGCAGATAAAATCAAACATCAAGCCCGTGGCTAAAAATCTGCTGACTGAACATAGACAGCTTATCATCATAAGCTTGGCTAAGCTCAGCCCTAATGGACTCCTCAGTAGCGGTCGAAGTCTTCGCAGCAGTCTCCTCTGTCTCGACCAGCTTCTGCTTCAAAGACTTCAACTCATCAGACAGAACCGTGCAGGTCTGCTGGTCCTGTGCCTGCGTCATCTGAAGAACATCAAAAGTCTCTTCCTTTTCATGGAGTGCTCTTCTGAGCTGGTCTATCTCGGCCGCACAAGAAGTGAGAGAAGAATCGAGCTCGGCAAGTGAAGATAACCTGGTAGCCAGGCCGGTCTCAACTCGAGCTACTCGGTCTCGCTGCACCTGAACCTCAAGATTGGCAAGAAGCTGAGTCTCGCGCAGTGACTGTAAACGAGTATCTAGCTCAGCAGCAATGAAGGAAGAAGCGCCGGCGTCTCGAAGCTCACGAAACATCTAAAGCTCACGCTCTAGGCAGTCGAGATCGTCAACCATGGCCTTCGCCAAATCTAGGTATCCTGACTCCCTTATTAAATTGATTCTGGAATCAAGGAAAGGTTTGAACTGGTGAAGGGAAAGTCCACTGTGGAAGAGCTTGCCAATCATAGCCTTCACAAAGGAGAAGAAGGAGCGAACTTCTAGGCAAATAATGATCTTGTCGGGATCGTCGTCAGCTAACAACTCCCTCACTAGGTCATGAAGATGGGAAGAGCGCCCTGCACAAAAAGGAGAGAAGTCTGTTAAAAGTCCTAATAAGACAAAGGAATAGCACTCATTGATGAGTTGACTTATACCTCCTTCCCCTTGAGACGCTGGGGGTAGTGGAGGTGTAACGGCTGCAGATGTATCAACTGGTGGAGTTGGTCTCGCAGCTGGCTCGACAGGGTCTTTCTCAACAAAAGCTCCTGCCAGATCCAAAATGGAATTCGCAGGGGCGTTACATTATAGTTGCATTAGTCAAGATTGGCTAGTCCTATAAATAACTCAGAAAAAAAAGGCACATACCTTCAAGGGAACCATCCTCAGGATTTCCAGCGAAGGCGGGCTCAGAAAACATATCCCCAGGTAACTGGTCATCGATTTGAGGAGAGCTATATATATAGCGCATCATGGGAGTGTCCGCAAACAAGCTTCCCTCGTCGAAGTCATCGATGGAGAAATCTGGCATAAAAGAATATCAGTGCCAAAGAAAAGTGAAGAGACTACAACTGATGGAAATGAGTTACCTCTCACGGGTACATCGGCCTCTTCATTTCCAGGATTCGCCTCCTGCAAATTATCTGAAGAAGCAAGAGGTAGAGGACAGTTAGAGGGTACACAAATTCATCTGGTGTATCATCTAAAGAAATACGTGGTCAGTGTTAGATGTACCTTGATTCACGGAATCGGGTCCTACATTGCCCTCCTCTTCAATGTCAGCAACCCCTGTAGGCCTCTCTACAGGGGGTAGCGGATCAGACTCATCGGGAGATACGGGGATTGGATCAGGACTCATCTCATGCTCCTCACGCGCTCCTATATAAAGAGGAAGAAGTATAAGTCAATGCGCTGAGTAACCAGAGGAATAGTTCTCAGGATAAATGTTACCTCCATCACTGGCAGGATCATCACCAGCTAGGTCCATATCGGAAGCTCGGGAAGCTGCAGGCAGCTTACGGACTAACCTCTTCCGCCTAGCAGTGGGGATCGAAGGTTTCGCCCGAGGAGGAGGATAGAACTCTTCATCATGATCAGCTGTAGTCCCTGAAACATTGAACTATAGTCAGTTTCAATACTTCTAGAAAATAGGAGGAAAAGATGAATAGCAAACCTCACTCAGAAGAGTCATCACAATCTTCGGGATCTCCGCCGGAAGCCTCATCTGTAGAATGGAATGACCTATGGCCCTCTTCATCAAGTCAGCGAGTCTTATTCTGTGTCCTCTGTGATCGAGCCTTCTCCCGAATCCTGCGCGAATCAACCCGAGAAGCTTCCTCGGCCTCTAGCTCCGCAATCGGCTTCACAGGGATAGTCTTGTTGGCTGCTAATAACCACTTGCAGCTCAAGAAGGTGAGATTCAACTGCCGATCAATACTCGGGAGGCTGAACTTAGCGCCGGTACAGCCAGTCACGGTCCACAACCATGCACGAAGACCGTCCACCAAACCACTATGGGTCCGAAGCTGCTGGCGAGGATTCCCAATGTAAAGCTGATCGTATCCAAACTGGCGAGCAAATCGGCAGGGTAGATATGGCTCTATGAAGCACTCATTCTTCACCCGGAAAGTCAGATAGCCGGGCCTGATGTTCACCAGCCAATTAAAGCAGCCAATGTCTAAGTGGGTCCGATTCTCTCTCGGCCTCTCATCGTCTGACAAGCACTCGCCATATCGGCCGGAGAACTGCGGAAAACAAGTGGAGAATGCCCAACACTTGTGGACCTGCAGCTGCTGTCGGACATCAGAAAACCCGCGGCCTTCCCACCTACCATTTTCAAGCAACTGCAGCAGGGGAACAGAGTGATCTGTGGCGTTCGGCACCGACATCATATCCGGACGATGAAGGACGAACCAGGCCATCAAATAAGCGTAGGGAAGCTCTACCTTAAGCGTGGGAATCTGACCTGGCAAATCGGTCTCCTTCCGTGTGAACGCACTGGAAAGCTGCCGAAGTCCTCGGTGAATGTTAGCCACCATCACCGGAAGGAGTGAGAGTTCCTTCTTATATGCGAGCTGAACTGCTGGGAAAAGTACCTCCAAGGGCAAGGCGTCCCCAGACTGGTATGGAACCACGCACTTCTTCAACCAGATAGCAAGAAAGCCGGCGAGAAGAGTCATCGGCTGAATCGGTGTGGTCGCATGCCATAAGAAAGACCTGAACTTGGTCTTCGCAGGAAAGCCACCCTCAGGACTGCTGGTGGTATAGGAATGAGCATCAATCTTCTTCAGTAGATGGTTCACCTCTGAAGGAATGAGTGGGGCCAACTCACAAATATCCTCGCCAGAGCTGCTTTCCAAGTTCTTGAACAAATAGTTCGCGAACTGCTTCAGACTCACAGAGGCCTTCGTCCTCTTGGCTAAAGGCTCAGACTGCGCCAAAGCGATATGGTAATGGCAAGTGAGATCCCATAGAGTCTCGTAACGATCGGGCATGCGATCCTTCAGCTGACTCAACTCATGACTGGAAGGGAAATACTCCTGGTATAACATCTGCCCCATGGTCAAGCCAGAGATCCTATGCATCTCATGAAGAGTCAAGCCCAACTCCCCCTGACGGGTCAGAAAAGTGTTCGAGTCTGGATTATACAACTCGAACAAAGCACAGAAATGTCTCAAACTGACAGGCAGGCCATACATGGTGGCACGAACGGCGGTATATAAACCGCAAGCGTGCAACTCCTCGCCCCAGCGGCTCAAGACGTATGTCGTCATGCGACTCTACCAAGACTTGTCCGAAGAGTGGACCCAACCATAAATCCTATGACGAGTCGCAGGCATCTCCCGTCCTAGGGCAGCGAGGCGATTCCTCAAAGTCGAAGCAGTGGCGAGAAACTCGTTACGCGGTGGTGCATCCAGTCCTAACACTCCGGGATGCAATCCGGTGATGTGACTCCTGCTTGAACCAGGAGCTGCCTGATGGGTGATATAGCCGCAATGGACGCTCTCATGATCCACTGTCAAACGCCACGACATCTCGCGCGTCACGGCCTGACACCTGAGTTCAGTCAACGAGCGATGCCGAGGAATTTCCGGCAAGTATATGAAGCCACCGCCGGTCTTGTGAAGTCACTGCTCAGCGTCAATGAACACGGCTTCTGGGTCATCGACAGAATCACCAAATAGGAAATCGCTCTTCCGGAGAGGCTGGGTAGAGCTAGCATCCTTCACAAAAGGAGCATCTGTGATCAGCTGGCGAATAGCTCGATGACCACCCTCCCTCACCACCTGTGCAACCTCAGCCGACGTGCCCGAAGCAAACTGAGGAATAGCTGGAATAGGGGAAGGATTGTCAGAGGTCGAATAATGATCGCCACGACGCCCATAGACTGCGTGGGCTGAGAACGATCCAGAAGGGTACCCCACTGCAGAATAGACAATTAAACACGGGTTAGTCTCGGTTATAAAAGGAAATTGAACTCATCTTACAAATAGCTAAGATAGAGTCATTGCCTTATAAAGGGTGAGACGATTTGGCCACATTGTACAATCATAAGATAGGGTGCATCGAGGATCCCTGCCTTATGAAGCGCAATGCAGCATCAATTCGCCCCCTTTATTTTGAGATATGGTTTTGACCAAGCAAAACATATCTTTGAAGCGTCGATCCTCACCAAGGAGAATCAAGGCTCTTCCCGATTGCCTCGCCAAGGAGAACAACGTGGGGTAAATAGGGACCAATTCGCAAATTCTCAGAAAAAATGGGTTAATTTGCAAAATTCCCAAAAATGCCAAAGCGTCGATCCTCACCAAGGAGAATCAAGGCTCTTCCCGATTGCCTCGCCAAGGAGAACAACGTGGGGTAAAAAGGACCAATTTACAAATTTTTAAGAAAAAAGGACTAATTTGTAAATTTCCAAATATTGCCAAAAATGGCTCACCGGCGTAGGAAGGCGGCGCACCATCAGCTGACATGGCAGGGGAACGACCTCTCGAAGAACGCGGCATGACGAGCTGCAAAATAAATTAAAAGAGGTCAGATCTAGAAAAAAGATCACTTTTTTATCAGATCTACACCCCTAAAAGATTAAATCGAGGCGTCAAATCACACCCTCAACCCTCACATATGATCCTACAAATGCATAAATTAAATTGAGCATGAAAAAGATCATAATTGTGGGAGATTTACCTAAAGAAAGGCTAGAGATCCAACAAAAATGAGACCTTTTTGGAAACTCTCAGCACGCGCTCGAGGGGCCTGAAAGAAACTCTAAAAAATTGGATTTTTGAGGGATTTTTCAGTCCAAGATCAAAAGGAAGCCTAGATCCAGGACAACTATCAAAGTTTCGAGGAGAAAAGACGCTCGACGGAAGAAAAAATCAAGAGGAGAAGGGGAGGGGTTCGGCCGGCCCTAGAGAGAGGAAAAGAAAAGAAAGAAAAAGAAAAAAGACCCTCTCTTATATAGTGAACCAGCCTTGAACCAGACCGGACCAGGGTGAACCAGACCGGACCAGTCCAGATCAGTCCAAACAGGGTTGAATCGAGCATCGAAATGACTCCGAATCAATTGAGAGTCTCATCCTTGATTTATTCCTATCTCTCCCACACATTCGGAAAGAGCGGAAGAAATTTTTTTTGAGCCAAATTACTGCCTTTTTTGGCTCATTTTCAAGCCGGTTCAGCTCGTTTTGAGCACGGAAATACTCCAATAAGGTATACGAGTATAAACTATTCCCTATTTTTATTGAGAAGTTCCTGGAGAATATTCTTCTAAAAATATTCTTAAGGATAACTCAATAACACGACGCCGGACAACGCGTCTCAAAAGAAGACTCGACGCCGACAATCGAACGAAAGTTGCACGTTGAACCAACCAACAAAAGCTAATGATTGGAAAACTAGGAATCGACTTCAAGTTCAAATTCCGACGACGGTCAGACAATAAATGCAGCACCGGAATCCTCACAGGCGTTCTACAAAGCACTGAATGACCTGGTGGAATTGAAGGAATCCAGAACAGAAGCCATTCCAAGATCCCGTTATACCGACTCAAGGTTGAGACGATCACATCCAAAGTATTCCAGACTCTTCTATAAAAGAACGAGACTGAAACACTTTGGAGGAGGTATCTGTAGGCGTATAAAATTACCTATAGGTCCCTTAGCTTAGCTCAGCATGATGATTCGACAAAACAACGGACATTCGAGCGACGAGGCAACGAGGCACGCAAGCAACGGAATGCGTTCGCGTGCGGGACCAAACCAACGGTTCGGAAAGTTAACAAGTCGTCCAACAACAAAACGGACTTGAACTCAAACACCGAAGCGGGGCTACTGCCAAATGAAGATTCGGGCAATCGAATCAAGACCCGAACAAATCAACGAAAGTTCGAGGCACACGAGCAATGGAACACGTTTGCACGTGGAATCGAACCAACGTTTCGGGGAATCACTGAGTCATCTAAACAAGAGCAAACTCGGTGATATAACGATCGAATCAAGGCCAATCCCGGATTCGAACTCAGAAACGGATTAACTGCCATATTTGGAATCAAGTCAATGAGTCAATTCCAGAAACCGAATCAAACCCGAATGACGGAGAACCGGAAACACCGGAAAACGACGAAACCAGCGCACCTGGGGGAACTCGGCCCGAACCGAACCACCCTAAGGTGGCTCGGCCCAAGCCGAGCCACCCTAGGGTGGCTCGGTGGCCGAGCCACCTCAGGGTGGCTCGGCCAAGGCACAGTTTTGAGTACCTATAAATAGGCCTGGCACTCGTTCATTTGGGAGGACTTTTTCTGAAACTTCTGAAGAGCCGAAACTCTGCCGGATTGCGACCTCAACTCGGATTGCGAAGGCTTGAAGACTTGGACAACCAGATCTACGTGATACTACTCCGGATCTAAGCTTGGTTCTTAGATCCCGAGATTAGAGCGAGCGTTTCCTTGGTGAAACGATCCCTCTCGGCTACTATCTCCTTGGTGGGATAGTACCCGTTATACCACGTAGATCTGTTCAGATCGAGATTGCGCGGTGGTCCACGGTACTCAACCCCGGCACAGGCGAAGAACCCCACAAAGCGAGGAACCGCAAAACAGGAAACTCGTGATTTGTTCAAGGAAAGTTGTAATCTTTATTTCTTTGTTTTGATTTTGTTGTAAACCGGATCTTATAAAAAGACCGGATCTCTTTGTAAACGCATAAAGTTGTTGTCAAAGTTGTAACAGAATCATCAATGAAGAATAACGCAATTTCCCGCACGAACAATCTGGCGACCACAGTGGGAGCCACCAGCTTCGCTGCCAAAGCTGGAGTGTCGCAGCCGCGGATCTCGATCCCGGTCGTAGAGGAGGTCGAGTACGAATTCGACCAGCAGAAATACGAGGAGTACGTGTCCTCGTCCGGATCTGCCTCCTCCCCCAAGTCCAAGAAGTTCCAGAAGTTCTCCTCCAGGAGAAAAGTCCGTTGGTGTGATGAAGCTGAAGCCACCAATGACGACCTCACCCCAATCGACGCCGAAGCTGCGTTGAGTGAGGTCCTACCGACCCCAAAGAAGATCAAATCTGCCATTGAAGGCGTGGTGACTCTCTCCAAGAGAGCCCGCCAGAGGCAACGTCAACGCCTCGCGAAGCAATTCGCCAAGGCCATGGAGTCCGTTGACGGGATCCGCTATCATGCGGATCTGAAGAACAAACGAGGCAAACAGCCTCAACAGCAAATGCAGGGTGGTTCCTCCAAACCATCGACAATGGAGTGGGTCCGTGTCAAACGGAATCGCTCAACGCTGGAGGAGCGCATCCGCAAACGCTGCGCGTTATCGGCGCAAGCACGGGCCAAAGCTGAAGAAGCCCGTCGCAAGCTGCAGAAGGAGGTGGTCAAAAAGCCGCCACCTACTCGCAAGATTTGGAGGCCAAAGTCTGAAGCGGTTCAGGCTAAGGAGCAAAACCCGCAGCCTCCAAAAGTTCGGACGCCGGCAAGTCAATCCAAACAGCCGGTGATTGCCGCAACTACCCTGGGAGATCCCGCAGGACCATCCCAGAAGAAAAGATCAGTCTTAGAGCGCCTCGGTCCACTTCCGAAGGAACGAGGTAAAGCTCCAGTTCAGGAACGCTTGGGGCCAGTGAAGAAGTCCCAACCAATACAGAATGCTGGGGGTCGCCGCAACCCTCAACACTTGGAGCAAACCGCGGCACCCAAGCGCACAACCTTGCGCATTCAAGTGCAAGATTCCGCTAAAGATTCACGTCCACGAAGACGCGTTTCGAGGCGTATAACTCTCGAGAGCCCGAAAAAGACAATTATTCCTCAGAAGGAAACGTTGTCATCTGATGACGACAACGTTATACCTGAGAGGTCGTGCCAACACACGATAGCTTGCTCTGACCTCCAAACAGATGAGCTGTACTATCGTGCCGGGGGTACGAACAAATCTAGAAAGAGGAGCCCTCGAAGGTTCGGGAATCAATGTCCTTGTTCAAATCTCATTCGGGCAGTACTGTCTGAATGCAATTGTGCTAAGGCAGTCCCCGAAAGAGTATCGGTGTTCGAAAGACTTAGCACCGGAGCGCCAAGGCCAAGGCATAGGCGTTTCCAACGAAGGAAAACAAGGGTCGAGGACGGTGAACATTCAAGGGTCACCGCCAACATGACCAGCACAGGAACAGCGGCTCAGGATAACCCCGAGACGATTCCAGAAACATCCCGACCCAGGACTCGTTTACAATCTGGAGCTATCATTCGCGCGACGTATGGTAGAGTCCGAACAAGAGTACCTTCGGGAGATGAAGAATCAGATGCTGGCTCCGCAGTGGCGTCTGATAATA
>BQKN01053444.1:55106-70894 GCA_022839385.1 Asparagus kiusianus | reverse complement strand
TTTATTTTTTAAGGTAAGAAAGGAGATGAAATGAGATGAGTTGGAAGATAAAAATAATATTTTATTAGATGTTGTGAGTGAGTTTTAGGGATGGAAATGGATAAAAATATTATTTTATTAATTTCCTTGTACCGATTTTCTTTTTTTGATTTTTAGGAAACCAACCAAACCGGCCCTTAACCACATTTATGTCATTCACCTGTCTCTGACAATACAACCTATCTCTGACAATACAATTTTTCCCAAAAATAAATAAACAAGATTTTAAAAAAAAACACTCATTGCTCACGCCCAAACAAACAGGTGAAGCAACCATTAAAAAATCTTTTAAAATTGCAACCCACACCCCGTTCGATCTTATCATCACTATAAATAAATGCAAAAACCCATCCAATATCTTCCCACCAAGAAATCAAAGAAACATGGACCTGGTTCCTTCACCAAAGCCCCACGCGCTCCTAATCCCATACCCAGCCCAAGGCCATGTAACTCCCATGCTAAAGATAGCCAAGCTCCTCCACTCCAAAGGCTTCTTCATAACCTTCGTCAACACCGAGCACAACCACCGGAGACTCGTCCGTAGTAGAGGCCTGGACTCTGTTAGAGGCCTCGATGACTTCCGATTCGAGTCAATCCCCGACGGACTGCCGGACTCAGATGAGGATGCGACACAAGATATACCAGCTTTATGCGAGTCTATAACAAAGAACTGCCTTGATCCGTTCCGTGAACTGTTGAAGAGATTGAACTCGAGTGAGGGCTGGCCTTTGGTTAGTTGTATTGTTTCGGATGCTGTGATGAGCTTTACGCTTGATGCAGCTGAGGAGTTCGGGATCCTTGAGGTCATGTTTTGGTCTCCTAGTGCTTGTGGAATTATGGGGTATTTGCACTACCAGCAACTCATGGAGAGGGGATTATTTCCTCTGAAAGGTATAATCCAGATTTATTCTCACTTTTTCAAAACTTTTCCGTTAAATATCTATATATTTGATTTAGTTGTGGAGCTGGGACCTGGTGGTAAAAGGATATAAATTAATGAACGGATAGGATCACACTGAGAGAAACATCAATCAGGAAAATTACAGGCAGCAGATTTTGTTTCTGTTCGGTCGGTCGCGGCAATATGTGCGGTCAACCACAAACGTGCACAAGACAGGGATAAGTTTCTGACCACGATCGGTCGACCGCCAGACCCTGTAGTGAATTTTGGTTTATGTCGATTGGTTACAGCCGACCGCTACGATCGACCGCCAAACCCTGTAATCGATTTTTAGTTTCTGTCGCTTACCACGGTCGACCGCGACTTTGTCGGCGGTCAACCGCCAATCGGGTTTGGGCTGGGGCTTTGTTTCATGTTTGCTTTTGGGATTGTGTTTTGGTATATATTGAAACACGATCTCAAAGAAAACAGGAAACAAAGCCCAAGCCCAAACCTGATTTGCGGTCGACCGCAGACAAAGTCGCAGTCGACCGTGGAAAAACCTAAAATCGATTACAGGGTTTGGTAGTCGATCGCGGCAGTCGGCCGTAACCAATCGACAGAAACTAAAATTTACTACAGGGTCTGGCGGTCGACCGCCCCAGTCGACCGATCGTGGTCAGAAACTCATCCTTGTCTTGTGCACGTTTCCGGTCGACCGCACATGTTTCTGCGGTCGACTGGACAGAAACAAAATCTGTCATCCTGTAATTTTCCTGATTGATGTTTCTCTTCAATTCTCAACCTTGGTGAAGTTTTCCTAAAACTAAGCCGACACCAAATAAAGAGCACCATTGTGTCGTCTCTCCAAACTCGGTTGCACCAGTGTGGTTGTCTACGTATTCCCTCTCCCAAGGGATCAAGCCACCCGTAGTTCATCCAAATGGCCATCAACGGCCTTAACAATAACGAATGTGCAACAAGTTTTGACAATGATCAAACTTGTTGCTCGGAACCGTCTTAGTGAGCATATCCGTCGGATTATCCTTTATGTGGACTTTCACAATTTTCACATCGCCATCTTCAAGAACATTTCAAATGAAGTGATAACACACGTCGATGTTCTTCGTCCTGAAAAACCTGATTTTTTACCAAATAGATAGCACTCATGCTATCACTGTAGGCAATAAAAATTACCTTTAATCATTATCAGAGAAATTCAGAACAAAACTGCTAAAACCTCGCCCAAACTAGCAAAAAGGGGAAAAACGCTGATATCTCTCAAACCGGAAGGAATTTGGCAAAACGGATAGAAGCAAACCGAACCCTATGGGGTCGGTTTGGTCATCTTTGTCTCATCGAGATAGCCGATTTTTATATATAATTTGTCTAATTCCGACTTACGGTTTGAAAGTTATGGCCTATTCTTCGAAGCATGTTCAGTAGCTCGCCTAAAGGCTGAAGCTCGCCTGTAAGGAAGTCTGTCTGCAAGGATAGAGCTCGCCTAACAGCGTTGAAGCTCGCCTAGATGAGATTCTCTTGCACAGCTTCGCCTGCACAGCTCACCTGCACAGGCTCGCTTGCACATTGAACCAAGCTCACCTGAAGTCCTAGCTCGCCTGATAGCTCGAAGCTCGCCCGTTTGGCCGACTCGCCAGCACGAAGGTTCAAGCTCGCCTGAAGATCAAGCTCGCCTGATAGTTTGCACCTCACCCGCACGGACTAAGCTCGCCTAACAACTAGAAACCCGTCAGCATTATCAGCTGCCCACTTGGAGTATGGGAACAGTCACATCAGTAGTCAAATCCCACAAATCAAGGGAGAAAGCATGGTGCTCCTCACCTAACAAGAATAGGGCGGCTGACTGGACCCCCTAAGTGGTCACATCCCACAGCTAGGGCGGCTGGCTCCCTCACCCCTACTAGTAGTCAAATCTCACAAATCAAGGGGTGACCCATGCCATCCCTTGCCTATTTAAAGCCACTTTCAGCCAATGTGAAAGGGGTTGATTAGCTGCTGCTTGCTTGACTGGCTAATCTTTCAAAGGTTGAACATTGGCTCATTTGCTAAAAGCTCCCTCATTTGAAGAGACTCGTCTGAACTCTCAGACTTGAGGCTCTTAGGCTCTTTGCAAGTTCTTGCATGGTAGATCTCTCCAAGCAGTCATCCGACAAGAACAAGCCCCCATTTAGCCTCGGGTATAGTCGAACTCGATCAGCACGAGCTTCTACTGCGTACTGAAGCTCGCCAGCAACCTCGGTCGAATCGTCCAAGGGAAGCAGACTCAATGCGAGAACTGAGCGAGGCATCCTATCACTACCAAAGTCCCCATGTTAAACAAGGAGGGCATTCCCTCCGCTTCTGTTATAACTTTGATTTATTAGTTTGTAATAAGCTATTCTTATAAATACAAACGAAATCCCTATTTCGGGAGATCAAAATTTACGCCTACAATCACAATAAAGAGTGAAGGACCGCTACGATATACCAAGTCCCTCCAAAAGTTTCCGAAGTCAAATTGCCTCCTTGACAGCCTCCGTAATTTCCATATACTCTGTCTCCGTCATCGACAAAGCCACCGTAGACTATAAGGTGCATCTCCAACACACCGGTACACGGGCAAAGTAAACACATATCCCGTTGTAGACCAACGCTTATCCAAATCATCAGCATAATCCGAATCAACATAGCTAATGCACAACTGCCCACCTTTAGGGTCCCGCTCAAAAACTAAACCAACATTGAGAGTACCTCGAATGTACCTCAAAATCTATCTCACGATGTTCCAATGACTCACTCTTGGATCATGCATGTATCTCGAAACCATGCTCACTGCCTGTGATAAATCCGGCCTCGTATATACCATTGTGTACATCAAGCTTCTAACTACACTCGCATATGGAGTCTTCGACATCAACTCTCGATCTTCAACTATCATTGGTGAAAGGTCAGCTGAAAGCTTCAAATAGGCTCTAAAAGGTACACTAACTGGCTTTGTCTCCATACTCACATTAAACCGCTGTAGTACTTTCTTCAAATAAGCCACATGTATTAAACAAATTCTTCCATTCTCTTTGCCTCTATCAATTTTCATCCCCAAAATATCTTTATCTCACCCAAATCCTTCATCTCAAACTTTTTTGAATGTTGTGCCTTCAACTCATCTATAGAGGATCAGGAAATAGAAGCAACCAACATGTCATTAATATAAAGCAACAAATAAATATACGTACCTCCTTTTAACTTGCTATACTATACATAAGGATCAAACTGGCTTCGAGTGTATGAATGACCGATCATGAAACCATCAAATCACCTATACCACTATCAAGGAGATTTTTTTAAACCGTATAGCGATTTCTTCAACCTGCAAACCAATTTATCATTTTCTATAGTTCAGAATCCTAATGACTGAGTCATATATATATATATTTTTATCAAGATCACCATGAAGAAATGTCGTCTTCACATCCAACTTATCTAACTCCAAACCATACTATGCCACCAAAGCTAGCAAAATCCGAATCGAAGAGTGCTTCACCACCGGAGAGAAAACCTCGCTATAATTAATACATTCCTCTTGTGTATAGCCCTTCACAACCAACCTAGCCTTGAACCTCACTAAAGTTCCTTCAATGCCCTCCTTCTTCGTGTATACCCACTTGCAACCAATTGTCTTCTGCCCCTTTTGAAGCTCAACAAGCTCCCATGTATCGTTCTTATAAAGAGACTCCATCTCCTCCTGCATAGCTATCTACAACGAAGCAGCCTCCGAACTCTACTCGGCCTCTCTGAATGTAGTAGGCACCAACTCATCAATACACTCCACCGAAAGTGCATACGCAACTACTGTGTCGGTATATCGTGTTGGCATTCGTATGTCTTTCCTCTGTCTCCGAACCGCAATATAATCATGAACCTAAGTCGTCGGTCCCTGATCCTACACATCTGTACATGTATCCTCCTCGTCATCACCGTGCTAGTCTGGTGTCATCTCAGTCGTCACTTTAATGGATACCGTACCATCTGGACAATGTGAAGCGGCATCGATCCTCACCACGTGCGATATCTCCTCCGTCGGGTCACTCTCCACCTAATGAGAGCTGGGAAGCTTAAAGATAGAAGTCTCATCAAACCTGATGTCTCAACTCAGTACGATCTTCTTAGCCACTGGATCCCATAGCTTGTCTCACTTGACACCACGCTTGAATCCTACAAATATGACTTTCCTAACTCGAGGTTCCAATTTATCTGTTGTAACATGATAAAATACAGGTCATCCAAATAACTTGAGCTGGTCATAGTTATATGCTGGCTCTCCTGACCACATCTCCATAGGGGTCTTCCCCTCAATTGTAGAGGAATGCAGCATGTTAATGAGCTGGCTCGCGTATGATAGTGTCTTAGTCGAAAAGATCTTCTCCAAACTACTCCACAACAATAAGCATCAGACTTTCTCCAGTAATGACCGATTCAACCTCTCTGCCACCCTATTTTGATGTGATCTATGACTAATTATGAAGTATCTCTCTATGCCCTCGTCTCGATATAGTTGCTGAAAGGAGTCAGAAGTGTACTCGCCATGGTTGTCGGATCACAACGTCTTGATCTTTCTCCCAGTCTGTAGTTCTAATCTCTTCTTCCACTCCACAAATAAATCTAGGACTTTATTCTTCTTCGTTATGGTGTACACCTAATAATGCTTAGAATAGTCATCAACGAACGTGACAAACCAATATTGACCACCAAGTGATGTCGTCTTGGTGGGACCCCAAACATCAAAGTGCACGTAGTTCAAGATGCCCCTCGTCCTATGGATGGTTGTCCCAAACTTCACCTTCATCTTCTTGCTAAAAACACAGTACTCACAAAACTCAATCTTCCCACTCTTTGCTCCCTTCAATAGCCCCTGCTTGCACAAAGCCTGCAGTAACTTTTTTCCTGTGTGTCCCAACCTGTTGTACCAAAGTTTACTCATGTCCACCTTTGAAATAGCCGAAGCTACCTGGTCAACCTCGGTGCTCCTCTTCAGATAATATAAGTTTCAACTGTGGACTCCCTTCATCACCACCAATGATCCTTTAATAACCTTCGCTACATCGTTCTCAAAGATCTCCTTGAATCCCTTCGCCTCCAAAGCTCCAACAGAAATAAGATTCTTCTTCAGCTAAGGAACAAATCTCACATCTTTCAATTCATGAACTACTCTATCGTGCATCCGAATCCTCACGGTACCTATCCCATAAATGTCACAGGATTGATCATTTCCCATAACAACATCACCCCTAATGAGTCTCTCAAACGATGCAAACCAATCTCGTCTGGGAGTCACATGATAAGTAGCGCCATAATCAAGCATTCAATCTGATGTAACCACATGGTTCACATCCGGAGTAATCAATAGAAAAAAGCTCGAATCATCAGAATCATCGCCTTTCGCAACATTCACCTCATTGGCCTTCGGGCTCTTCTTCTTGCTATTCTCCTTCTCCTTGAGCTTCAGGCAGTCTCTCTTCCAATGTCCCTGTTCCTTGCAGAACACATACTGGTTCTTAGCTAACTGGTGATGGCCTCTAGACTTTGACCTGCTCCTATTACCACCTTTCGGATATGAGTTTCTACCTCTCGTCGACAAGGCCTCTCCTGAAGTACTAGCACGGAAAGTCTCTTTGTCCTTACTCCTCAAATCATAGTTTATCAAAGCAGCAGTAACTTCACTATATGTGATAGAAGATCTCTCGTTCAACAAAGTAAGTACGAAGGTATCATACTCCTCATCCGGTAAGGAGCCCAAAAGAATAATAGTCTTATACTCATTCGTAATCTTTTCATCCACGTTGACCAAGTCCGATAACAACTTAGTGTAGTTGTTCATATGAACTGCTAGTGTGGTGCCCCTGGACATCTAAAATCTAAACAATCTTCGTAGCAAGTACGAACGGTTCTTAACATTCTTTGTAAGGTACTTATTATTAAGAATCTCCCACAATCTTCATTGCAGACGGCACCCCAATCAAATCATACTTCAGCTCCTGTTCCAAACAGGATCTGATCACCCTACAAGCATTCCTATTCATCTTTTCTCATACCACCTCTTTATATTTTGGTGGCCTCTCATGGACCATGATGGTCTCCTCCAAATTCTGAGTATTGAGCGCATTCTATACGTTACTTATCCACAAACCAAAATTAATCTTGCCGTCATATTTAACTAAACTAATCTTGGTGTTCTAAAAATCAACTTGAACTGTACCCACCATCTTGCTGCTTTCACCAACTTCTTCACCCATACTCACAGACTCCAATGACATAGAAAGATCCAAACTTTGATAGAATTAAGAAGTTACACAACTAAACCCTAGATTAGATTCCAAATAGATCTCCTAACCATACGAGAAAAGAAAAATCTTCAATGGCAATCTCAAACAGTATCACCACCGAAGCCTAGAACTACAAGAACCAAGCTTCCACGACGAATCTTCCTCCACCCAATAGAAAAATCCTAGATCTTAAATTTGAGGTCTGATACCAATTGTTGTGCGTCGTGCGGAAGCGTGCTCGCACACCAAACGAGTTTGTGAGGCACGAGAGAAGATTAACAATTCAAGCACGAGTACAATCCAATCCAAAATACGATAAACCAATCGCAAACACAGAGATATATGTAGTTCACTAATTTGCCTATGCTCAGAACCCTCTCTAATCTCTGATTAGGAACCCTAGAAAATTGTGTTTCAATATATACCAAAACACAATCCCAAAACAAACAGGAAACAAAGCCCAAGCCCAAACCCGATTGGCGATCGACCGTCGACAAAGTCACGGTCGACCGTGGCAAACGACAGAAACCAAAAATCGATTGTAGGGTTTGACGGTCGACCACGACAGTCGGCCGTAACCAATCGACATAAACCAAAATTCACTACAGGGTCTTGCGGTTGACCGCCTCGGTCGACCGGTCATGGTCAGAAACTCATCCCTATCTTGTGCACGTTTTCGATCGACCGCACATGTTGCCGCGGTCGATCGGACAGAAACAAAATCTGTCATCCTATAATTTTCCTGTCTTGTGCACGTTTTCTCTTCACACACAGCTTTTGAGAAGTATAGGATCAAACTACAATTTGTCGTGCAAAGGGGGAAGGAGCCATATTTCTTTTGTTTTTAAACATGAATAGTATTTTGGGAAGAGTTTTATTGGTTTGTGGGCTTTGTATAGTTTTTGGGTGGTAGTTGCACTAAATTTTCAATATAAGGATTGGGTAGCATGACATTTTTGGTTGGGGAGGAGGATGCATAACATTAGTTTTTGAAGTTGCTCCAATCAATTTTCCCTAAAATAAATTAAGGCTAAATAACACTTAAGTCCCCCATAGTTTCACTCACTTAACATTTAGGTACCCTCGTTTGTCTTTTGTATCATTTATACACTCTAAGTTGTTTAAAATTAGCATCTTATTACTCTCAATCATGCAAACGTGAAATCTTAACCCGAGTGTCCGTCTGTGATATTTACAGACTAATTATAGAGCTTTTTAAGTGTTAATATTTTTTCGACTTTACAGTTAATTCTACAAAAACTCTATTTTAAAAATATCTTACTTCTAATCTAAATTAGAATTGGGATCAGTTTAATGATAAGGTTCACAAGTATTAATGGTTAGAAAGCTCTATAACTAACTTGTAAGTATTACAGAAGTCCATTTGATGAAAACTTAATTTCCTATTTGCATGATAGAAGGTACCAATGTCTCTATTTTAAATAACTTAGGATATATAAATATTATAGAAAATAAGTAAGGATATATAAGTGCTAACTGAGTGAAACTATTAGATAAAGTGCTATTTAGCCATAAATTAATGATTAAGATATATATAAATTATATACATAAAGGATTGAACAGGAACGCAATTATAGTGAAAAACATTAAGTAGGTAAATAGGTATGTCAATTAGGTGACAAGAGTAGAAAATTAATCTCCACAAAATTTGAAGATACGTCATGGTTGTGTTGGCCTTACCTTCATGTTGCTAGTTAAATTAAAAAAAGTCATTAATGATGAAACAATCGAGGATCCAAACCCTTTTTTTATAGAGCTTTTCTTGAACGTAGCTAGGGCTTCCTTTTATCTTACCCCGTTTCTTTGTCACTACTGTATAGGATAATGGATGTGATAAGAAGTTGTAATATGAAGTGATATTGACATTGAAATTGACATGCACTAATATACATCACACTTTAACATAAAAATGTTATATATAAATAATAAATAAGAAGGACAACTCATCTATCTATCTATAATACTATAAAAAGAGAATTGAGTTGTTAAAATTTTTAATTTTCACTTTTGCATTCTTAAATTTTGATAAATTTTAAGTATACCAATATCTCTAATTAAGTTTTCTTTAAATAAATATAACCACTTATTAATTAGGCACCTCCTCACCTTCCTAAATAATTATAATTATCAATAATATTATAACTATTAGTGGTTTAATAACAATATAACATAATAATTTATAAAATAAGTATACATAATTATTAATAGTAACCACTTAAATTGTTAGACCCTAGAGGGGGGGTGATTAGGGTCTTATGCTAATCTAATCCGATTATATGCCAATTAAAACTAATTAACAAGTTATCCTAGCAAGTATAAAATACAATATGTGAACTAGGATAAGCAATATGAATAATGAAATATATCCTAGCAAAGAGATATACTATGAGATGTACAAGGATATATAAACAACACAAGGGTAAACAATCTAAACAATATAGTGGATGAAATAAATGAGCAATGCACAATTGGCGATATAAGATAAATGCAAAAAACAAATACGCCAAAGACAAACTCAAACAAGCAATATGATCACGGAGTTCGGACCTTCCGTCCTACGTCTCCGCTCCCCACTCTCGGGGAGAAATCCACCATCACAACCGGGTTTTCTACGCTCACCCGAATAACATTTACACCTCACAGTGTCGGTTTTCAACGCTCACCGAACAACGTTCACTCCTCACACTCGGTTTTCTAGTTCACCGAAAACTTCACAACACACTCGGTTTTCTAGCTCACCGAAAACCTTACAACACTCACAATGTAACAAATATAAATTTGTTCTCTACAATAGATGAGAACACAATGAAAGCTCACACTCAATGTTACAACTCTCACAACCCCAAATATATTATGAATGCAAGTACAATAAGCTCATGTGGGTGTGTGCAACAATGAGTAAAATCAAATCTAAACTCAATATAAAACTAGCTTTAATAGAAATGATAATTAACAAATAATTATAAATAAAAGCTAGAGTTGAGTTTAGGAAAACTTCTCTAGATGACAAGAGAGAGAGATGAATTGAATGCCCAAAATACAATTGATAATCCCCTCAAGCTCTTGTAAAAATGATTCACCAAACCGAAACACTCAAATGCTTAAAAGCTTATAAACACACTTAAACCAACTTAAACCCTTGACTAAAAACTCTTTAAAACATTTCTTGCTCCCCTATAAAAACTGAGGTAAGAGGGTATTTATATGAAACCCCAAAGGTAAGAGAAAGCCAAGAAAAAGACCAAAAAACCCACTCTGCAACGGCTCTAAAAATAGCCGTTGGAACTACGGCGGTCAACCGAGGAAAATCGCGGTCGACCGCGAACAGGGTCAGAAACTAAGGGGTTTTCCAGAGAGTTCGTCGGTCGACCGCACTGTAGCGCAGTCGACCGATGGTACTGTAGCACTATATATGCAGATCTGTAAAATCAATTAAAAATAGTAAATCAACTTCAAAAATTATGAAAGTTTGAGGGAAAGTTATAGATATGTATAAAAACATGTTAGAGAAAGAATTTCTGAAAACGAATTTCCCAGTTGAGAGAAATAAATGTTTTAACACAGAAATACAGTTTCTGAAAATCTGCTGACATACACGATTTTGTAAAATCAATTGGGAACAGTAAATCAACTCCAAAAATAGTAAAATTTTGAGGAACGTTTCTAAACATGTAGATAAACATGTCAAAGAAAGAATTTCTTGAATATCACTTTCTATTTATGAAAACTCATCTGTTTTGTAAAACATGCACGAACATGTGCACGAACAAAAACATGATTTTGTAAATTCCATTAAACATAACAAATCAATTTCAAACTTGATAAAACTTTGCAAAATATTTATAAACATGAAAACAAACATGTTACAAAAATAAATTTTCAATTTTCATTTCTCAATTGTGAAAACTCATTATTTTGTAAAAACATGCATGAATATGAATTTGTTAAGAACATGTTTTTGACAAAAAGAGTTTAAACGCATATTGAAACTTTATGAAATTTCTTCATAAACATTATAACACATGAATATAAAGTAAACATGGATAATAAAACAATATCACAAAGTTTTCTCAAAATAGCTCATTTTGTGAGAAAATCCAATATTGTGTGTGTATATGATATTGAGCTTAGAGTATTAAACACACATAATATAAACCTATACTAAATATACCCAAGCTTGATGAAGGTCTTCAATGAGCATGACTTGGTAAACTTTGCGGAAGAAGCTTGTAATTGGATCTTTAACTTGAATTGACGTTGCTTCACTCCACAATTACGCCAACCTCCATTTGATATGATCGTTAAGGCTCGATTCCATCCATCCTCCAACTACGTTGTTTATCTATAATAAATAAGAAAACACAAATACTAGACAAACAACATTAGTGGTAAATTATTTGTTAAACATCATCAAAACAAGAAGGCCAACATAAATTACTATTATTATAATCACTTATAAATTATAATAACATAATTAAAATAATAGTATACATATAATAATATATTACTAAATACTATTAAGAATTATACTATAATTCAATGAGCAATAAAATAAATAGAATAGATATTTAATATCATAAATAGTATAATTATTTTAATAATATCACATAAATTATTAATTACTCTATTTATTTAGTATTATATTATTAAATACATTAAATAAATAATTTAATATTAGTTGTAGAATATTTTCTCAAAGATTATTACATGATACTGAATAATCTGTACTTAGTAATGATTGAAAACTTACCATTTTACAAAAAACTTATTCAATATTAATAATAGTACTATTAATTGTTAATGATAGTATAATAAAAATTTAAAAAGTATTTATAGTACTAAATTATTTAAAAGCATAATTAAAAATATTAAATTAGATAAATATTTATAGTATATAGATAGTATAATTATTTTAAATAGTATTACTTGAATTAAGAATTATAATATTAAATAATGTACATTACAGTAAACCCCTATGAACTTTCAGCATTTTGTAATAAATAGACTCTATGAACTTTCAAAATCCTCTAATAAATTTTGTTGAAAACCCACAATATATTTTAGATAAATTATGACAAACCCCCATTAACTTTCAAAATGCATTTTCATGTTATTTTCTAGCTGTAATTTATAGGGTTATATGCAAATTTTAATAAATTATTGGGAGTTTTCTTTGAAACAGAAAAGTTAGGGCTTTAGTGTGATTTTGAAGGTTCATATGAGCTAAAAGTTCGTAAGGGTTTAGTGTAATTAATTTACCCTAATAAATTATTATAATGAGAAGTAACTATCACAATATGTTATTGGTATTAAGTGTAACTCTCTAGGAAACATCAGGAAAAATCTAGCAAATCAATGCAGCTTAGTTAATTTAGAGTTAAATTAACAACTTTTAAGTTAGAGGGGCATATTTAAGAGAACTTATAGATTTGATAAACTTATTTAAGAAAAATTATAGATTTGGCGGACTTATTTAAAAAAGGTTAGCATTGTGCAATCATTATAAGAAAAACATTCAATTACAATAACTACACAATAATAACCAATTCATATATTTTTAAAGTAATTTTATTTATTAACACATACTTTTACTATTTAATAAAAAAATTAAAACTTAAAACATTTACGTTCACGTGCAAAGCACGTGCATTATACTAGTTTTATTAAATGAGCTACCACAATATAAACTAATGATGAGACTCATCTTGCTAGTCAAATAAAAAAGTGTGGATCTGATGTAGGACGCATAAAGAGTAAATTCATAGAAAAGTGGGACCTTCACCAGTTAAATATAAATATGGATAAATTATTACTAGCCACAGAAAAACACCATGTCTTCCTATCCAGAAGATGGATTCTAACATATTATATATGAAAATCCCCTATCTCAACGAGACGGGGTCAATCAGTATAGTAGAATCCCACAATCCCATCAATACACCTGTTTTTGTTAGGATTTCAGAAATAATCAGCCTTAGGTTATTTTTATTAATAAAGTTAGAGTCAGTTTAGATTGGAAAATAAAATTAATTTTGACTTAATTAGGACTGATTTGTTTCCTTTATTATAAAGTGTCTTTTAGATAGTTTTAAATTGTTTCTTTCTTTTAAGAATTTTGTTCTTATTAGAAGTAGATTTTATTTTTCTATTTAAGAAGAAGGATTGTAAATCTCAAGAATCAGATCACTTTTATCAATAAAGTTCTCTTTTATATTACTTCATGGATTTGAGGTTATTTCTTCGTGGATTTGAAGATTGTTCTTTGTGAATTCAGAGAACACCCCTTGGTGAATTCCGAGGTTTATCACTTCCACGCTGCGTTAAATGGTATCACTGATGTAGGATGCATAACGAGTAAATTCATGGAAAAGTGGGACCTTTCATGAGTCAAATGCAGATATGGATGAATTATTAATTGGCCACAAAACACAACCATATCTCCCAATCCAGGTGGTGGATTCTAACATATTATATATAAAAATCGCCTATTTCGATGAGATAGAGTCAATCAGTTTGGCAGAATCCCACAATCCCATCAGTAACACTCATTTTTGGTAGGATTTCAGAAATGACCAGTCTTTAATTTATTTTTAATAATAAAGTTAGAGTCAATTCAAATTAAGAAACAAAATCAATTTTGATTTAATTGGGACTGATTTGTTAATTTCTTTTATTATAGAGAGTTTTTTAAGTAGTTTTAAATTGTTTATTTCTTTTAGGAATTCTGTTCTTATTAGGAGTAGACATTGTTTTTCTATTTAAGAAGAATGATTATAAACCTTAGGAATCAAACTACTTTTATCAATAAAATTCTCTTTTATATTACTTTGTGGATTCGAGGTTATCTCTTCGTAGATTCTAAGATTGTTCTTTGTGGATCTAGAGAACACTCCTTGGTGGATTCTTAGGTTTATCACTTCCGCGCTGCTTTAGAATCTCACTATCATATCTCTTGATAGCTTATTTTAAGAAAATGAACCGCTACATCATAACTATAAATCTCATTACATACTTGCATATAAGTTGTCGCGTTAGTATATCCAAATTAACTAAAACTTTTGTTTCTTTGTAACGTGATCATATAGATGAGGGTGATCTTACAAGTGGGTACCTGGACACACCCATAGATTGGATACCCGGGATGAAGAACATACGTCTAAAAGACTTGCCAACATTCATCCGGGCAACAAATCCTGATGACATCATGTTCAACTATTGCAACCGTGAAGCACGAAGAGCCTCTCGAGCCTCTGCAATCATCCTAAACACTTTCATCGACCTCGAACGTCCAATTTTAGACTCATTGGCTAAAATCCTTCCTCCGATCTATACAATTGGTCCCCTATCTCTTCTCTCAAGCCAATTACCTCCAAGTAATCCCCTCGAATCTTTAAGTTCAAGCTTGTGGAAGGAAGACAAAAGTTGCATAGAGTGGTTAGATGCGAAAAAGCCCGGGTCAGTGGTCTATGTCAACTTTGGTAGCATAACGGTGATGAGCAATGAACAACTTGTAGAATTTGCATGGGGGCTAGCTAATAGCAAGAGTGACTTCTTGTGGATAATTAGACCCGATCTTGTTAAAGGCGACAATGCAATTCTACCTGAGGAATTCATTAAGGAGACTAGAGAGAGGAGTCTATTAGCAAGTTGGTGTGCACAAGAGAACGTGCTATTGCATCCGTCTGTTGGAGGATTCTTGACGCACTCTGGATGGAATTCGACGTTGGAGAGCATTTGTGGCGGAGTACCGATGATATGTTGGCCATTCTTTGGAGAACAACAGACGAATTGTCGATATGCATGTACCAACTGGGGAATTGGAATGGAGATCAGTAACGATGTGAAGAGAGAGGAAGTGGAAGAATTGGTAAGGGAGCTTATGGGAGGTGCGAAGGGGAAGGAAATGAAGAGGAGAACATTGGAGTGGAAGGAGAGTGCAATTAGGACTACCAAACTCTATGGATCTTCCTTTGAGAACTTTGAGAAACTAGTCAGAGAGGTATTACTTCGTCATCATAAATCATGAAAGGCCAGTTGATATAGTATATATAAAACCAAATTTACATCAATAAATTGTAATAGTTGTATTAATATTTCTACATTATGTCAACCTTATATTCTTCTTTTTCTCGGCATAATCAAATATTTGTTGTGCGCGGCGGAAGCTTCTCGGGCAACACACACAATAACTAGAACTAAAACACAAACAATATGCAAACCACAATCACAGCAAGAACAAGCAATTTACGTGGTTCGGCAAGTTGCCTACGTCCACGGGGCAAGGAGGGGGGGAGATTTACTACTAGAAAACAAGGGAATACAAATAGGGTTACAAATCTCTCAGACCAAACCCTAAAACCAAACACTTGATCTCTCAAAACTCTTCCACAATTGGATGCAACAAATCTCTCTTAGTGGCTGCTCAAAATCGTCCTTCGGATACCCTAACAAAACATGTTTAGGGTATTTATAGATTACAAAACGAACCGGGTCAAAAACCTGAACCAACTGAAATCCGATTCGTCGGT
>BQKN01053444.1:43763-55006 GCA_022839385.1 Asparagus kiusianus | reverse complement strand
CTTGTGCACGAAATCGGTCGACCGGACCGGTCGACCGACGCCAGTTTTGCCTGATTCTGAACTTATTCTGCAATTCCTTCAATATTACCACAATGAATTATACCCTCCCCCTAAAACCGTCTATCTTGTCACTGCAATGCTAAAAAAGAAGTTAACATCATACTTAAATATTTACTCACTATATTCAAGAAAATTGATAATTTGTTGACATATGAGGTGTTTTGTTTAAAGCCGTTCATGATTATAGGGTCATGTTGCAAATATTGAGATTTGCAGGATATCTTGTAAATATACATGAGTTACACACACACACACACGAAAGCCCAATATGACCTTATTTCTAAAATTAATTTGAATTCTCTCCATCTTCTGTTATTTGACAGTAAGTACTCAACTATTTTCAGAACACAGCATCTTCGTTCCATTATAACTAGGAACATACTCCAATGGATTGCACTCCTCTCCCTGCTCATTTTAGATAAATTATAATTGTCTTAAAATAAAATAAAAAAGCTATTGTGGTAAAATAAATGAATTCTTCGTGGTGTAACTTCGGTGGAAAATATCCAGAAGTTTGTAGGAGAATGAGTTTGGTCAGGTATCACCATCCAATTGATAGTTCAAAGATTTATTATAGATGGTCAAAAGAAGAAACCTTCTTTCAGCGACATCCTTGAATAAGGATCAGAACCGGTGCTGAGGAGAGGAATGTAGGCGTCTAAAAATGTCTATAGGTGTCCGCACACAGCTTGAGACGGAGAGAAGATGACGAACGTCGTTATCCGAGTCTAGGAGGATTATCTGACGCCGACAAGTGCATGAACCGGAATGAGGAATCAACTGTGTCTTGTACGCTCACCGGCCACCTCCAATTGGCCATCACACCTGTCAGTCAACCCGCGTGCATCGGTCAGCCCGCGCGCGTTAGTCAGCTCGCGCACGTCAGTCAGCCACAAGTGACCAGACACACTCGTCAGTCAGCTTGCGCGTGTCGGTCAGATCCAAAGTGCCTGACACGCTTGTCGGTCATATCCAAAGTGCCCGATGTGCTTGTCGGTCAGATCCAAAGTGCCCGCCACGCTTGTCGATCAGTTCCAATTGTGCCGTAAAGAAGCTAACGCGCGCATGAAGCAAGTTAACGACGCGTGCAAGTCAACAAGACGACCAAATACATAAAACGGAAGAAAATACAAGTCCGGGACAGTCGGAAAACATCGAAAACGTGAAAAAAACAAGCTCGGAACCTGGCTCATGCGGGTCACCGCGGTCTGTCTCGCCCCCAGAACTGCCAAAACGCGTTTTTGACGGCTTTTTGCGGGTTTCTACGGAATTATCTGTTCCAGGGATTTCCAACTGACTTGATATCATCCACAAACGTGGTTAGGTCGTTATTGACTGAAGATAATATCAAATCACTCATTCTTATCCAAATACACCCAACCGAAGCCTATAAATACAGGCCTAGAGGCTCATTTCATGGGGTGGACATCAAGAGGACGAAGTGCTGCCGAATTGGAGAGTGGAGCCACAAATTTATAGCGAGGGTTAGCAGATCTTGGCAAATTCCTGTGCATAAAGAGTGGAGTTCGAGAGATCTGAGACTCATCCCTTATTCCTCGGGATTCAAGTTTAGTCTTAAATTACGAGAAAAGCCGTGATCTCACTTGGTCGGGATTATCGCTGCAGCGATTACTTCCTTCGTGAAGTAAGAGCTTTGATCAACTTAATCTGTCGACCGAATCTGAACAGTGATGATCCACGGATATTAACATCCCCGGCACAGGCGAAGTTCCCACATAAGCAGCGGGTGATAAACGTCTGTTACGCTGTTTGACAAGAGTTGTGCTATTTTATATTTTCATTGTATAAGTCGATCTTATAAAAAGATCTACTTTTCTTGTTTATTTGAGTTTATTGTAACGACCAAAGTTGTAATAGATTCAAAACAATAAAAATATTAACTTTTGACCCAATCAAGCTGGCGACCATAGTGGTAGCCAATAGTCTTTCTGCGAAGGCTGATGTGTCGCAACCTCGGATCCGGATCCCGGTTGACGTAGAGGTCGAGTACGAGTTCGACCAGGCTGAGTTCGCGGAATATCTGTCGTCCTCCTTCTCCAGATCCTCCGCCTCTCGCAAGCGAAGGAAGATCAACGCCCCTGTTGCTGCTGCAATCACGCCTTTCAATGCCCCTCCGGCCTCCAACCAGGTCGGATCTGCAGATCTGGACTCCTCAATTAAGGAGATAGTCGCTGGAGGCGTGCCAACTTTATCGAAGAGAGCTCGCCAAAGGCAGCGCCAACGGCTCGCGCGCTAATTCGCCAAAGCTTTGGAGCCTGTAGATGGGATCCATTATGAAGCGGATCTGAAATTCAAGGAGCATCGAGCACCCCAACAGCGGACGAATGAGCAAAACTCCAAGTCCTCAACGAATGAATGGATCCAAGTCAGAAGGACCCGTTCAACCCTTGAAGAACGCATCCAGAAGTATCTCGCACTGCTTGCGCATGCGCGAATTCTTGTGCAAAAGGTACAAAAGATGCAGAAGAAGGACATAGCCAAGAAACAACCAAGACTACATTAAACTTGGAGACCAAAATACAAAACAGTGACCGAAAAGATCAAAAAATACGGGTCACTCAAGTCTGAACCTCCCAGCCGCGGGTCACTCAGGTCGGACCCTCTAAGCCGCGGGTTACTTAGGTCTGACTCTCCAAGCCGTGGGTCACTCAAATCTGACTCTCCCAGCCACGGGTCACTCAGGTCTGACCCTCTAAGCCGTGGGTCACTCAGGTCTGACTCTCCAAGCCGTGGGTCACTCAGGTCTGATCCTCCAAGCCGCGGGTCACTCAAGTCTGACCCTCCTAGCCGCGGGTCACTCAGGTCTGACCCTCCAAGTCGTGGGTCACTCAGGTCTGACCCTCTAAGACGCGGGTCACTCAAGTCTGACCCTCCCAGCCGCGGGCTACTCATGTCTGACCCTTCCAGCCATAGGTCACCCAAGTATAACCCTCCCAGCCGCGAGTCACCAAGGTCTGACCCGCGCTAGGGCCAAGACAGGAGACACTCTACACCTATTTTTCTGATTTCGTCGAGTTCCGCCCTGCTCTGAT
Source organism: Asparagus kiusianus (assembly GCA_022839385.1). Lineage (NCBI taxonomy): Eukaryota > Viridiplantae > Streptophyta > Magnoliopsida > Asparagales > Asparagaceae > Asparagus > Asparagus kiusianus. The sequence continues at coordinate 51,893 of BQKN01053444.1, read as the reverse complement.
TGATCCAATACTTCCAATGAAGCCTTGAAGTGTGTAGACTTGTTCAAAAGAAAGAAGCTAATGGCGGATCGTCTGGGTCCTTTGCACAACGATCGAGGTAAAGTTTCGATCAAAGAGCGCTTGGGTCTGATGACTGAATCCCGAGCAACTACTCGAGCTGGGGGTCGTACACGCCCTCGCAACAAGTCAGAGCCTTTCTATAATGGGAAAACTCTTGTAACTGACCACCTCAGACTGCAAGTCAGTATCCTGGAGTCCATTAACGTCCCGCGCTCATGATAGTGTAGCTCCAAACGTGTGACTCTTGAGAATGCCATCAAGACAACAAGTCATCAGAAGGAAACGTGTTCGTCAGATGATGACGTTATACCTGAAAAGTTGTGCCAACACGCGATAGATTGCTCCGGTCATCATGCCCATGAGTTGTACTATTAGGCTGGGGGTACGAACAGATCTCGAAAGAGAGATACCCGGGAGATGGACTTTCATTGTCCGTGCGTCAAACTTATCACGGTAGTATTATCAGTGTGTAGTTGCCCTAAGATCACTCCGCAGAGGGTCTCGGTATTCGAGAGGATCTCCGACGGAATGGCTAAGTCCAAACCAAAGCATCTCCGTAAGAAACGATCGGTCGTTCAAGGTGGCGAACTTCCAGAAGTCACGGTTAATATGGCTGACAAGGGATAGTTGACTCGACCTTCTAGTTCTGACCCACTCATATCTCATCGTCTAACCGGTTGCGATCGGGAACCATTAAACAAAGAGATTATCAGAGAATGCAGAGGGGATTATCCTCGGATGATAAAGTATCAGATACTAACTTTGTAGTTGCCTCTAACAAAATGGTATCCAGTCCAGAACAATCCCACGAAGTGTTTATGATTAACACCGAGAAAGTGGCCAAAATCATCGAGGATGCCTTGGCTAAGCAAAAAGAGAACTTCAAGTTTGAAATGGAAATGACTATGCTACGAATGAGGGAAGAGCATGACCAACAAATCCGAACCTTATCGAATCAGATAGGTGAATCCAGTCGTCATAATAATGTTAGTGATTCAGATATGGATGAACACCTTAATGATGATAACCCTCTCATTGACCAGAACGTTGGGGGTGGACCCATTAAAGATAACGACGCTGAGGGTGTTCCCACCGAAGATGATAATACCGGGGGTGGCCGTGTTGTTCCTTTCGAAAATCATCCAAAGCATGATACAGATGAGGACGAGAAGATGAAAGATCTCGAGAGCAAAATAAACGCTCTGATGTTTGCTTGAGAGGTGAAGAAAACCAGTATTTCGTGTCCTTACCTAAGAGAGTGGGACTCAATAGCATACCCGGCGAAGTTCAACCTGATCAACTTCACGTCATTCGACGGGAAGGGTGGTTCGCTCACTCAGCATTTGATCTATTTCAAGTCTGACTTGGGCATGATCTCTAGCAATAAGGCATTGATGGTCCGATCATCCGTTAGCACCCTTCACGGGCCCGCCTTCGATTGGTACCGTCGTCTCAACCTTAGAATCATTAATAGCTGGGAAGATCTGGAGAACCTGTTCCTTACCCACTTCTTTGATGATGACGCCGAGGTATCAATCATGACACTCTTCGATGGGAAATAAGAATACGATGAGACGGTCTACGACTTCGTCAAGCGCTTCCGGAATAAGGCGATGAACTGCCGAGATTCGATCACAGAGAACTTCTTCCTCCAAACCTGTCACAACAACCTCTCTTTGGACGTGTTAGAAGTTATAGGAATAGCACCGTCCAATACTTAGAAAGAGTTGAAAGTACGCGGAGAGCAGGCCGAACGCTTCCTCAGAAGGAAGAAAGCCGAGAGAAACCAACCAATGGCTAACCCTCCGAACCCAAGCTTCGTCTCCCGTGGTAAGGGGAAGGCACATGTAGCAGTTGTTAACGTTAATCAGACGTCACAACAACAACCCCGAAGATAGCAAAAGACTTCGGATTCGAGACTCCAAAAAGAGTACTCTTTCAAGGACGAAGATGTTCCAGCCATTTTCGAATCCCTCCTTGATAACAACAAGATCAAGCTACCACCTATCGCAAATTAGGAGCAAGTTGATAATACTTCGGATCCAAAGTACTGTGCGTACCACAGGAGGATCCTTCATCCCACCAAGGCTTGTTTCGCTCTCAAGAATAGCATTCAAACCTTGGTTGAAGCCGACATTATAACGTTAAATTAAGCCAAATGAAGACTCCGACAAGTATAAGAGTATAAACTACTCCTTCCGATACTTCGAAGAGTATACGAGTAAAAACTGCTTCTCAATACTCCAATAGGTATATGAGTTTAAACTGTTTCCTACACTTGACAGGAAGTTCCTGGAGAATTTTATACATAATAGTCTTAAGAATAACTCGATCATGTAACTGAGTTCAATATCAAACCAATTTTGCAAAAAGCTGGGGGTGGATAATTCATGTAATAGGAAGTTCCCGAAAGAATTCTATATAGTATATTCTTAGGGATAACCCGGTCACTACAAGAAGGTGATGAATAAGAAACTTCCACTCAAACTCTTGCTACGTCTGTGCACTCAACACTCCCATTGTTAGAGTTCAGACATAGTACTCGGAATTTTAATCTCCTGATCATTAACAATTGTCAAACCCCTCCCTGTTAAGTATTTGTCACTTAGCACCAGGAACTCTCTTTGAGTGATTTGTACGAATCAACACTCTAGTGCTCCCACTCTCACTGTTCATTTGGTCAAACCTTTCTACAGTTACGGCCAAAACCAAAATCTTTACTCGATTCCTTCCATGAACGAGAGGTCCACTTTCAAATCGAGTGATCAAATCTTCCTACAGTTAGGGTCACCTCAAACTCCCGTTTGGTCAAACCTTCCTACAGTTAGGGTCAAAACCACAATTCACTCTCGATAAACGAGAAATTCATCGTTAGTTTGGTAAACAAACCTTCTGACAGTAAGGATTATCCGGATCTTTTCGATTCTCGGACTGGAGATCCCACTCTTAGTTTCACCTATCCGGATTCTTAAAGTGGAGATCCCACTTTGAGTTTCCTTTGATAACTGGAGATAGAATATTAAATTCTTCCGAATCCTAAGAAGGAATAATTCAGCGCCTAACACGGGTTGCCGGGTAGTCTATTCCCGTAAGAAAGATGAAGTCTACGTATTCAATATCGTAGCACTAAGAGAGTTAACTCTCTTAGCACAACGTTACATGTGAAAATAGGTTTAAACAATTCACATGCTAGCCCGATTCAAATGGTAATCGGTAAAGGCACATCAAACCTATTGAAGGCTGAGGGTTTGCTAAAAATCCTAAAGTCTACGTCTAACACGCGTCGCCGTTTAGTCTTTTCATAGGAGAAAGACGAAGTCTACGTGTTCAATATCGTAGCACTAAAAAGTTAACTCTTTTAGCACAACGTTACGTGCGGAACGAAATTAAACAATTCGCACACAAGTCCGATTCAAACGGTAATCGGTAAAGGCTCATCAAACCCGTTGATGGCTGGGGGTTTTCCAAAAATCCTATATAAGCGAAAGTCACTGACGTATCAACTTCATTAGTTTGTCTTATGACTTAAAAATCTAACAACTTCGGGATAAGATCCGTATCTATAGACGAAACAACTCTAACAGTTGGTCCTGCAGCCCAAAATTTAGGATCGCCACGCTCTAATGCCTTAAGAGCTTAAACTGTGTAAACTCCAGCAAACTTACTAGTATAAACTATGTTAACTTCGATCAACATGTTACAGCAAAGGTTAACGCCAGTCAACGCGTTACAGTAAAAGTTGAGGCCGGTCAACGCATCCACGGTTTCGCCAAAATAAGGCTAAGGAAAATTCCGGATTAAAGGGTGATTGCAGGGAGTTCAATCGCATTCAGATATGAATTTCTGACGAAGATGATCAATTCAAAGTCAACTCAATGACACGAGCTAAATTCAGAAACTTACGCATCAACTTCAGTTCAAGATTTCGACAACGGTCAGACGATAAACATAGTACCGGAAGAACTTCATCTATTCGACAAAACACTGAATAGACTAAAGGATAAAAAAGTCAAGAATTAAAGCAGTTCATAGGTCCCTCTACGAGATTGAGGAAAGGGCCTATCTTATCCGAAGTATTCCAGACTCCTCTATAAAAGAAATGAGTCTAAAATACTTTGGAGGGGGTATCTGTAGGCGTCTAAAAATACCTATAGGTGTTCACACACAGCTTGAAATGGAGAGAAGATGATGAACGTCGTTATCTGAGTCTAGGAGGATTATCTGACGCCGACAAGTGCAGGAACCGGAATGGCGAACCAACTATGTCTCGTACGCTCACCGGCCACCTCCAATTGGTCGTCACACCGGTCGGTCAGCCCACACGCGTTAGTTAGCTGGCGCACGTCAGTTAGCCATAAGTGACCAGACGCACTCGTCAGTCAGCTCGCACGTATCGGTTGCTTTCATCAAAAGTTGTCTTCATTATCGATTCCATTAAACTTCAATCGTTTACAATGAAATACAATGAAAAATAAGAAAATTACAACATTTGAGAAAATAACACAAAAAATCGTTTATCGACTTTTGCTTTGTAGGACTTTGCCTGTACCGGGAGTGCTTTGACTCGTGGACCACCGATTCACAGATCGTGAAAGTCTTTGGTATTCTTCCTTCGTTTAGAAGCAAGAATGAGAATCAGTGAATATCTTATCAAAGTAAGATGATCACTCTTCTTAAGATCAAGTTAAAGCTCGAATCTCAAGGAATTACACAAGGAATTCCAATTTGCTGCTCTTTCTGCTCCGCTCTGATTCAATCTGCTCGATCCCTATAAATAATGGCCCTAGGGGGTATTTATAGCCTCCAGGAGAAGTTTAACTGAAAATACCAAGTTTTGGAGAAAAGATGTCCGCGAGACATTGTTTGCTATCTTGGTGGCCAAGACAGTGTTTGCTGTCTCGGCTTCCGAGATAGTAAAGGCTGTCTCGAAAAACCCAACTGTCTGGCCGTTTCCATTGTAACTGCCTTCGCACGTTTCAAACTCCGTTATTTTGGTAGTTATCCACGTGATTCTCGCTCATGATGTTTCCCACGTTCTTTGACAGTTAGTGGACACGTGTCTTGCAGTTATTTTAGTAATTTTAACCGTTTCAAAGCTGTCTCGTGTGCGAGATAGTAAATACTATCTCGCATTGCGAGACAGTAAACATTGTCTCGCTGCGAGACAGTAAATACTGTCTCGCTGTGAGATAGTAAACACTGTTTTGATTTTTCTAAGATAGCATGAGGTTAATTCTTGTGATCTTTTAGGTGATCTTCTTTATGTTTGGATATCTATCAGCATTTTTTAACGCCTACAGATACCCCCTCCAAAGTATTCCAGACTTATTCTTTTACAGAGGAGTTTGGGACACTTTGGATAAGATAGTTTTTACTTACGATCCCTTCAATACTTGGTTAAGTAGATCATGTAGAAGGACTCGTAAATGGCTTCAACTCCTGATCTCTTCCTCCCTTAGTCTATTCAGCTCCTTGTAGAATATCTAATATTCTTCCGGTACTGCGTTTATCGCTTGATCGTTGTTGAGATCTTGAATCGAAGCTGGTATTTGTACTTGTGAATTCAGCTCTTGTCACCAAATTGATACTTGTATACCCATTGGGAGTTCGTCAGGTTATCCTTAAGAATATTCAAAGTAATATTATCCAGAAACTTCCTATTGAACGTAGGAAAACAGTTTAGACTCATGTACCTGTTGGAGTATTCACATGCGTCGTATTTGGATCGGGGTTATTTCATCAAAACACCACGACATTGCCTATTATACCCATGGCAGTCGTCACCGTCTTGCTTAATCATGGTAGCGTAGGCTATCTCGCGAAGCGAGACAGTGTATGTTGTCTCGCACGGCGAGACAATGATTGCTGTCTCGCACGGCGAGACAGTGTTTACCATCTAGCTGTCCGAGACAGTGAAGACTGTCTCGGTCAGCGGAGTCGGGGGTATAAAACCCCGACTTAGGGTTTTTTTCGGAGCTTTTCACGTCGAATTCAAAGCGATTTTTGGGCGATTTTCCGACGATTTTCACCAGTTTTCGGCCTCTTCTTCCTCTCTTCGTTCTTGATTTGGGTAAGGCTCTTGTTTGGAGAGATCTTTTTCGAAGTTTGAAGGGTTTTCTTCAGATTCGTTTTCCTTAAATTTTGCTTTAAAATTTCAATTTTCCTTGCGTCATCTCCATGCATGCAGTCTTCTGAATCTATTTGGTGATATATTTGTCGATTCTAACTCTAAAAGCCTAACTTTCTTGTAGGATTTCAATAGAGATCGCATTTCTATTATGTCGCCAAGAAGATCTCGAGCTTCCCGAGGCCGTTTGGCTACCCAGGCTAGCGATGGGACAGATCCCGTTGCTGCTTCATATGGGGGTATACTACTTTCACCTTTTCACCCATTTAAACATTGCATCTTGTTAATTGTATCTGTGTATATCCATATTTGTATGTAAACCCTCGTTTGTCATCCTTTGAGATGCATTCGAGAAGAGCCGATATCCTCCTTTGAGGGGATCGACACTGGAAAGTGTTTGTTTTGCTTGGACAAAACGCACTTCAGAGTATACAGGGGCGATTTCATATCATCCCACGTATGTTGAGAAGTTTTGATATGCCGTTATAATGCTCGTGCATAGTAACACATATCTTTTTTATACGTGTGGTAAATGAAAATCGTCACACCTGTTACGAGATGACGATTCTATCTTATGGAATAAGATATATCGTTTTCTCTAAAATTTTAGGATTATTCTTACACCATTTATGTGTACTTTTTCTTTGTCAGTCCATTTTTCTTTTGTGATCTTTACTGTTAGTGAGGTTACGGGTCAAAGTAGTGCTACCCACTCCTACTACGAAGGCGTTCCATTAGTTGATAGCTCCCTAATTTAAGTCGAACTACATCGAAGGAGCTAGAGAGTTGATACGGCGAGGTAGTTGTCGTGTCCTGCGATGGTTAATCACGGACACAACTTTAATTTCAGAGCAAGACTCGAACCAATGCATAAGGAAGCCAGATTTCTTATTCGGTGACTCTATAATAGACTCGGCAGTTGTTTCTTGTGGTCCTGCGCAGTGGTTACACGCGAGTGGGTCGACCTTTTTGTATCTGCCCTGGATTCCTCGTGAGCATTCACTTTTGATGTTCAGGAATTTATCAGTTGGACGAGAGATGTTCTGGAGATTGACCGAAAGTCACGAGCGAGTCCATTGCGGTTTCATTGGGAAAGAGGCTACACCGGGTTCTAGTGTCCGAACTTCTGTGTGAGGACTTCATCCTGGTGTCTTAGGCCAAGATAATATACCCCAGAATGAAAAGGCGGCCCAGGCAAACACCATGAAGAACAGGTTAGCTGTGTTGGGCAAAGAATTTCCCATCAAAAAATTCAGATGTTATGGATGGGTTTACTATTTTGGAGACAAGTGGTGGACTAGAATGACCCAGTATGTATTGAACCGCTGGGGACGAGAACTAGCAGAGTTAGGGTTGTCAGTTCCGATTCATGTCAACATGTACGGTCTGTAGATTAGCGTAGATCACTTCTTTTCTTTGTTTGATATTTATAATCCTGACACCAACGCTTTCTTTACCAAGAACGGGGAGCTTGGACTGCCGTTACATGAAATGATGAAGGTATCGGGGCTGCCTTTAGGTGACGTTCCGTATAAAAACTAAAAACCAATATCATCCAGTGGATCTAGATGAATCCAATGGCTGGGAGTCAATCAAACAGTCAACAGAACATGCATTAATTTTATGCTTTAATTACCTCAACAAATACAAATCTGGTTTCACTACAGTGAATCTGGATTCACTGCAGTGAAAAACGTGTTCGTTGAGGTAATGAATCTGGATTCACTACAGTGAATCTGGATTCACAACAGTGAAGGACGTGTTCGTCGAGATAATGAATCTGGGTTCACTATAGTGAATCTGGATTTACTGCGTTGATGTAATTAATAGATAAGTTTAATGAGGTAATTAATGCATATGTCTGTTGACTGTTTGACTGAATCCTAGCCATTGGATGAAGGAGGTTTTTAGTTTTTAAGCTAATGAGGTTTTTATTAGAACCT